>JAOTRH010031036.1:0-21078 GCA_034768845.1 Heliamphora exappendiculata | reverse complement strand
TGAAATAATTATTGATTTGCATATATTTAATATTCGTTGTTTTGATTCATTAGAGGATGCGATCTTATATGGGTCTAAATTCCTGGTGAGTTGAATAGCGTTATTATTTATATGGCAAATATTAATTATTGACAGAATCCACGTCCTGAAATATCAGGATTGACGATACCCATTTAAGGATGCTTATAAATTTTGATCAGGCCAAACCCTGCAAATGATTTAATTATCCGGCAGTCAAATAAATTAAACAGAAGAGCGTAAGGAATTTAAAGATACCTATTAAATTAAATTGTCAGTAATTAAATTTAATTAGCGGGTATCGAGGATCTTAACGTGGGGAGAAATGGTAAGCATTTAATAACATGAGCTCAATGCAAAAAAGTCTTGAGATTATGGGGTCAGAATGCAATTATAGTTCTTTAGTAATGTGAACTATAATTCAGTGTTTTATGAAAATTGCAGAAACCACTGCGTCTTTCCATAATTGCAGAAATCGCAGGTATGTATCTGTGTTCCACTGAAAGTTTTACTCATAATTACTTCTCAAATCCCTGTTGTAGCCCTATATATATGCGGGTAAGATGAATCAGTTTTATATATTGAGATATCATATTTTGTCTTTCAAGATTAAAGATATCTGAGTTCTGCCGGTACAAGTTCTCGATAGTCCGTAACCTACACTACGTTTGAGGATCGTGTAAAGGAATACAGCAAAAAATCTGACAGGAGTTCTAACTCGGAATAAATCGTAGTTGAAGAATCGATCGACAAAATGTATTCTTCTAAATTAACTTTGGTTGCACGGGTTTTATTTTGATCGTTCGTCGTTAAAAGTTTTATCTGGAGTCCGTTTCGGCATTTTCCCGTTCAGTTAATTTTTTACCGAAAATCGTTTACAAAAACAATGATCTTGGCAGTTTTGCCTCCAACAATAGCTATGCAAGTTTTCCAGACTTGAGAACTTATCTACAGCATATTTCAGTGTATTTTGGAGGATAATTGTAAATATTTCTGCAGGAACCCACCAAATGGAAACCATGGGACTGTTGTCCTCGATTGGTTGACATGCTTGGAAGTTAGAACAACCTTGGGACTGTTGTCTTCGATTTGTTGGCACATTTGGGAGGCACAAAACAATCGGGTCTTCAATCATAACTGGTTAGAGGTGGACAAGATAGTGTAGGAAGCTTTTGGGGGTTTCTATGATATCCAAGTAGAGAATTCTTGCAAAACTTCCCCAACTAACTGCTGCCCTATCTTTGAAGCAAATCTAACAGCTTGACTCCAGCTGAAGTAAAAGCGGAAGAAAATTGAAAATAGATGTGGATGGAGCTGTGGATGGGAAATCAAAAAAGGGTGGGATGGTTATCGTTGTCTAGAATTATATAGGTAAAGTGGTATTTCCTAGTGCATTGTCTTGCCTTGCCATGGCTCTAGCCAAGCTGAAGTAGTTAAGACTTGTCCATTTCACCATGCTGTGTCGTTATAGTGCTGTCAAAGAGATAACAATTGAGCCAGAGTGGATGGGGATGCACAGAGTAGGATCGATGAGATACAAAAGCAAAAAGATTGAACACAAGTTGTGGTTCACCTAACTACGGCTACGTCCAATACGGTGTTTCATTATGAGAAGAATAAGAAGTTACATCAAAATTGCCCAACACTATAATATATGCTATAATATATATAGCTAGGTGTACAAGTTTATAAAAATACCAAAATACCCTTACAACAGTTTGATGAATGCGTGATTCAGTTTTTTTTTTTGGATAGGTAATTGATTAATAATATTTCAAAAAAAAAATTTTACAATGAGAATCAAAAACACACCCTAGCCAACAAACAAAAATTCTTGCAGCTCGAGAGGCTAGGAAAGATACAAAAAAACACAAAAGCTAACCCGACTCAGAAAAACCAACAAAACACAAGAGCAACAGGTGACAATGTGTGATTCAGTGTAGTGTACTTATGAGACTCCACACAAATTTCCACAAGTATCCTTACCAGGAAATTATCAAAAAGAAAAAAAGTTATCCTCACCAAGAAGATGAATTGCAGCAGCTCAGTTGACTTTATCTCAACCTCTTGTAATATCGTAGCACATGCCATTGTAAAGTCTGCCCTGCGAACTTGGGCCCGCTAATCTTGGGAGGGTGACATGCCCGTTTGGATTGGTAGTGAGATTTTGATTGATTATAGGTCCTTGACCAGTAATTTTATCTCAATAAAACCTGTGTCGATCGGATTAGAGGAAACAACCGACCTCAAGACCACAACAACAATTGCAGTTCATCCGATCCGAGATCGCATATTCACGTACTCGGAGATCTAGAAATTAGTCATAGGCTCATTCCTATTTGATCAATCGAAATTGTTCGTACACGATCTATCTTTCAATCTTCGTCTGACAACCAATTAGCGCTACTTACCAAAACCAAAACCGAAGAATTTCAATCTACAAAACCGGATCAGACGCAGTTTCGAGAACGAGAAGAAACAAATCGATAAAATTGACTAAACAGAGGAATTGGATGAGAAAAAATGGATGATCATGCTGTAAAAAATCACAACTAGAGAACTCTCAGCTACAAAACGAGAACGGAAACAAATCAAAACAAACTGAATAGAAAAAAAAAAAGCAGAGGAATTTTTAAGAGTGTGAGTACCTGACAGTAAAGACAACAAGCAGCTTAACGAGAGATGGACGGTCATGAAAAGCTCGAGAAAATCTCTCGTACACAGTGAAACCACGCTTCATTGCTCAAACCTCTCGGCCTCAGATCTAAACCCAAGCTTGGAGAACTAGTAAATCGAGCAACCGCTTTTCCTCCGACACACGCAAATTTATACAAATATTTATATATATATATATATATATATATATATATAAAGAGAGAGAGAGAGAGAGAGAGAGAGAGAGAAGGTTGAAATAACTTGTAATGTATAGACCAAATTTAGAGTGAGAAAGTAGAAAAAGAGCAAGAAAGGGAGGGGGAGAGGAGGTGCCTCAGAGACTGAAGAAATGAATTTGAAAACGAAAGAACGAAGACCCGAAGAGGTGGGAGGGGTCTTAGGATAAGTTTAGTGCGTTTGCCAATCCGCTGTTGAATTTTTTTATCTTTTTATTTAAAGTTAAAAAAACTACACAAGAAAAAAAAAAGAAAACTCAAAAATTTTTAACCTTTTTTGTTATTTTACATTAAAATAATTATATATTTATTAAAAATATTATAATTTTTATTATACACATTTATTTTTTATAAAAATTATATTTTTAAAATTTATTTATCAAAATCTATTAAACAAGATTCATATTGAATATAAAATTATCTAACAATAAATTTTTAAAAATTATAATAACTTAAAACTAATTCTTTTGTTTTTTAACCTAAAACTAATTTAAACTAAGTTTTTTTTATTTATTGTCTTTTAGCTAAAGTCACTCCTACCATTTAGCAATTGAACTTTTGCTTATTTACCTTAAAGTGATTTTAAAAAAAAAACTTAGTTTTGGCTAAGTTGCCAAATGAGACTTAAGGGGATGTTTGGTTGTGGATAAAAAGAGGATGAAATATTTAAAAATAGCCTCTAATGTATTTATGCTTTGCAAGCATTAAAGGGATTAAAAAAATCTCCCAAATTAACTTATCACTCCATTGGGGACTATTCTAATTCCAGTGAAAAGATGGATTGATTAGTTCTGGTATTATTTGAGTATTTTTGTACATTAAAAAATTTGAATTTTATTAAAATTATGTTAAATTAAATAATATATTATTTATTATTAAATTATTTTATTCTTTATCAAATATTTTTTTTGGTACAAAAAGCACTACAATAATAATCCACTCTATAATATTTCAGCTACTAATAATACGAATACATTAATTATTTTATAAAAATAGTCTTTTAATCAAACGATACTAAAAAAATTCTTTTTTAAAAAAAATATTAGATAATTTTTGAAAATGCATTAAAAATTATTAGATAATTTTTAAAAATGCATTACAATTGTGAAAAATGTAATAAATAATATTTTTAAATAAAAATTTATGTAAAAATATTAGTGTTTGCAGCATTACGGTGTTAATGTCGAGTAATTATTCAATAGTCTTTGAGTATTCTATGATATTGTAGTAAAAAATACTCTAATTGAAATAATATGGCCCACTCTTGTTGCATAGATAAGAGGTAAAGGTAGCCCAGTATCAAATATTTTTATTTTTTAAGAATACCGCATGCCATCGCTTATATTATACTCTGGAAACATCTAATAATTTGTGGTTAATGTGAGAATAAATTTCTCCCCGTCGACGTCGCTTCCGTTGACATGGATATTAACGAAAAAGAAGAAAAATAAGATGAATGAGACATTTTCTACGTATAATGAAATTTTTGGTACTGAAATGTGAGATTTGTTTGCAATAAGACATTGCTTATAATGAAGCATTTGGTGCATAAATGAAGCATTTACTTGTAATGAGATATTGTCTTATTTTTTGTAATAAATATTTCATGTTTGTAATAAATTCAATAGAGAAATGTCTCATTTATGCAAATATCATATTTGTGCAGAAATATCACATTTATTTTGAAAGAATATCTTACAAAAAAATAAGATACTATAAATTATTTCATTTCTCTACCAATCAAATGTCCTCCACTACCATCATTACATTCATCCTCAAACTCCACCATAATTGAGAAACTCCATCATCACCACTGATTGAGGGTGTCTCATATGCACCATCACCACCACCATTCATCTTTGCCTCTGTCGCCCTAGTGTGCCGTGATATTCGACGCCATTGCAACCTAACGCTGTTCCCGTTGTTGTCGTCAATGCAACCTTGTGCCATTGTCATCGCCGCCACTAAAAACCAGTTGCCTTCGCGACTAGCAACAACCTCGATGCCATCGTCTTTGCACCATCTTCACCGCAAGCTATTGTCGTTGCCATCGCCGCTTAGGTTTGCCTCTTCGACACCTCCCTCACCTGTGCCATCGCTCAAACCCTAGCGACGTATATAGAAAATCATTTCACGTTGATAACTTTGAGAATAGAGCAAATTTGGGAATAAAGGTATATCTGTCTAAACAATTAATAAATTTGAAAAGTAAAACCTTATAAAATATTTAAAAATTAGTTAGAACTAATAACAAAACAAATCATCTAAATAGAACCCCCAATTAATTTTTCCTCTTTTATTTTATAAATTGAACAACTTAAACATAAATAGTTTCTTTCAAACTTAAATAGTTCATTTTATAAGTTTAAATTTGAATTATTTATGTAATTATTGACGTTTAATCAAACAGGTTTTAATATAAATAATATTTTCTATAGTATTTATGAAATAAATAAATTAGATTATTATTTTTGATTTAATTTTAAGTCATAAAATACAGTTTTAAAGAAGTTTAAAGGAGAAAAATGTACTTTTAAAATATTATGTGTTATTATTTTTGTAGTGCTCTCATTAAATAAAAATATGTGTCTAAATTATTTTTGTCTTTTAACAACTTAGTAAATATGAGTTAACATTTTTTTATGTGGGGTAATTTTTTACTTGTAATTAAACAAAAGTATTATCTAAATAATTGGCCCTCTTTGAGCTAAATTGCAGAAATTTTACTTATTTTTGTTATTTTTAAAAAATTTTCATATTTTAATTAAAATGTTTTATTTTTTAGATCGTTTTGATGAGATAAATTGAAAAAAAAATAAAAATAATTAATAAAAAAATTAAAAAAATTCACTAAAAACAAAAATAAGCAACATTAAATTTAGCTTATTGATTTATTTTATTCTTTTTTTTGTCTGTTTGAATTTTATTTATATTTTAATTAAAAATCTATTTTATTTATATTTTAATTAAAAAATCTTACTTTTTTTATTTGTCTCGATGAATAAAATTAAAAAATATATTAGTTCAATTAAATAATAATAAAAAATTCATTAAAAACAAAAAATAAATAAATAATCAATTACACCAAACAGGGCTAATCTCCTATGAAGTCCGAGACTATGGAGGTGTCCCACGAATCTTCCACCAAGCTCTGGATGTGCTTGATTTGACGCCCAAGATACGGACACGTGTAGATCAAACGGAACACGTGGATCTGGTCCCAATTTCGGTTGCCCCAACAGAGGCTTGTTTGGGATAAGTTTTTTAATCGTTTATTTAGTGGCTTTTTTTGTTTTTATAAATTTTTTTGATTTTTTGGACTAACTTTTTTATTTTTTCAATTCTTTACGATAAAAAAAAACTCTAAAAGTATTAGTCGTTTTGACAAAAGTTTAATTTTTTTACTAAAAACGAAAAAAGTCATATTAAAGCCTTAAAAGTGGCTTTTTATTTTATTTTTCGTTACAAGATAAATTTAAAAAGTTTTATTGTTTGAACAAACAAAAAAATCTTTACTAAAAGAGAAAAAACAAATCATATAAAAAAAAATTATCCCACAGTGCGTTTGTCAAGTAATTATTCGGTGCTCGTAAAATACTGTGTAGCAAATTTACATGATTTTTTCATGTAATATGATATCAAAAAATTTTACGATAGGTATATGATTATTTATCTTTATTAGGTAGTTAAAAAACAAATAGTAATCCACATTATATAAATTATAATTATTTATTTATTAAAAATATTATATAACATCACTTACATGATTTTCTTAAAAAGTATTTAATAATTTGTCTACCAAAGTCAGAAGCTCACAATCGACCGCAGAAGCTCACAAACAGCTATTGCTATCGATACCATATTAAACCAAGAGCAAATGAATTCCAGGGGCAGCTCTAAGAGTGAGATATTGTATTGTGTTTATGCAGAGATTGGACTAAAACACTTAATTGTGGCACAATTAGTTTAAATTTTTTTAGAAGCGAAAAATTTGGAATATTTCTTTCTTTGTTTTCGTTGTCAAAAATTATCTTATTAACAAAATTTATAAAACAGGAGGATCTTGAAAATAAAAAATTTATGTGATTTTTAAAAAATATATAATTTATACGTTTGGCAAGAAAAACAACTAAAAATAACAGTAACTATTCAATAATATATATATATATATAGCAATAATAGTTACATTGTATACTTATTAAAAAAATATTTCACAAGATAGAGTAATTAAAGTCATAAATATTTTAATTTATTTTTATAAATTACAAAAAAAATTATATAGATATAAATATGTTCTATGTAAGAATACCAGAACTAATACATAATGTAGGCGGGTTAAATAGATGACAAGTTAGAAAAAATATATCCTACAACTAACACACCTTTCTTATTTCTTTAAAGTTCTACTAACTTAGTTATATCTCTCCAAGCTAAGTGGGCAAAGCATGCACTTAACTCATCCAATTTAATTTATTCACTCACATAAATTGTGCGAATTCGATTGATGAATTGATATTAGTTGTCATATTGTTTGCACACTTTTAATAGATGGTGTTTAGCTAATTACAGAGAATAGTTTTTAACTTTCTGTCATTAATATTAGTAATAAATTATTAATTTTTTTAAGCATTCATATTTTTTACTACAAATTATGATTAATTTTTTTTAACTTTTTATCTTTTTTTTGAAATTTTTGATTTTTTGGTCTAGGAAAAGATTAGTAATGATGAAACGAATCTAAAAGTACAATCGTTTTACTTAAAATAAAAAAAATAATTAAATATATAAAATATTTAAAAGCTTTAAAATAGATTTTTTCTTCTCATTTAAACTTTTTTTTATATATTTTGATATGATTATTTTATTTTTATGATTTCTGAAAAAAAAATTAAAAATATTATTATTTAACTAACATAAAAATAACACTATATATATATATATATATATATATATAAGCTATCCCACATCAGCCTCTCACCCCAACATAAATTATTTACCCTCAACCTAAGTCGAGAAATAACTAAAAGTACTTTTACCAAAATCTAATCTCTTACCGTTACGTGGATTTAGCATTTAGAATTTCTTTTCATCCAAAGAATATCAATGTCCAATATAAAAACAATAAAAATATGGCACTTCAGAATTAAATTTTTTTATAAAAATAATAGCGTTTAAGCTATTCCAAATAAGGGTTTAATACATATAAAAAGTGGGTTTTGTAGAAATAAAAACTAACTTTTATGTTATAATAGTATTTGACCATTTTACTTATTTTTCAAGAAAAGAATTCTATACACATTCTAAATACTTTAATATTTTTTTTAAAAAAAGTTATCCTAAATAAATTATCCCAAATAACTAAGTTTTTTTTTCTTCTTTTTTTTTTAAATAGCAAAACCTCTAAAATACTAAATTTTTTAGACATTTCAAACAAGAGCTTAATTTTTATTTTAAAAATGAAAAATAAATAAAAGTTAGATTATTTTGAATTTTTTTTCTTAAAATGATTTAAAACTAAATAAGTAAAAAAACATTTAGTATAATTTGGGGGTTATTTAAAAGTTAAAAGTTTATACAGTTTTAAGATGTTTTAAACAAAACAAAAAAGTCATAACTTAGCTTTAGCTTGGTACTTGGCTTATATATATACGTTAAGTCAAATAAATAAAAAAATTTAATTAAATGTAATTATAAATTTTAAGCTACTGTGTAAAATTAACTTGAATTGGCGGTTAACTTTTTATAACTTTCAACAAAAAGACAATCAAGTCGGAGGCAAACGAAGTTGTAAAGTGATTTAAAGTGATATAAAATTGTTATAAAAATTATTTTAAATTTTATATAATTTTATATTTAATAGCGATTTTATTTGACAAACCTTGACGAATAGATTGTAAAAATTTTATGAAAATATAATTTTAATAATAAACTAATGCATATATATTAAAACTTATGATATTTTAAAAAATGTATAAAAGTATTTTACCCAAAAACTGAATGGTTAAAAATTTAAAGTCAATAAACTTGCATTGCCAAATGAATTTATCACTTCTTTATGGCTTTAAGTGGAAAACCAACTTTAAGTGGAAAACCAAATTAAGCCAAAAATAAACCATGAAAACTGTTTGGTAAACTGACTTAAACCCAAACTTTTTGCATTTTTAGAGTTAAGTCGAATAAGCAAAAAGTCTTGTGCGGATAAATAAGTTGTTTTAAGTCAGCGTGCAGATAGAAAAAATTATCTATATACATATATATATTTTTAATAAATTGAAAAAAATGTGACTTGACAGTTAATTTTGTAACTTTAAGCCAAAAAATAATAATCTGACTTTATATCAATAACCTAACAAAGCCTCAAATATGGCTGCCTCCATTTGAGAGAGTCTGTTGAACAAAGTTTTTGTCGTACTTAATACTAGTTAGACATTAATTCAATCGAACATAGTTTTTAAATTTCCCTCATCATAAGGTAACAAAAAATCAAAAAAAAAAAATTTGTTTGTATGCAAATAGCTAGCAAATGTTAATGCATAAAAATTAACTATATTTGATTACCACATAATGTAGTATCTAATACGTATGCTTAAAAATAAATAGTAATATCACAAAATGATATAAGCACTATACATAAAGTGCTATATCATGTGGTACTTAAATGTGGTTATCAAAATATGGTTATCTGAGTATTACTCTTTACTGTTATGGTACTTTTAAGTTGATTTTTTGCAAAAAAGTCAACTTTTAAGTTTTATTGGTTTTAAAAAAAAGTTAACTAACTCTTTTGTATCTCTTAATCCAAAAATAAAAAAACAAATACAAATCCTAAACACCTCAATTTTTTTCAAATAAAACTATTATAATACCTTTACATAAAAAGTTAACTCTACTCACAAAAAAAAGTACCAATATCTCAAACATTACAATTAAGGCATCTTGGATATTTTAATAAAAAGTAAAAAAATAAAAAAGTTACTATATAAAATTATTCTAAATACTCACCTTTTCTATTCTTTTTTTTTAAAGCTAATTTTTTTAAAAGTCAAATTTAAAAACTATCACTTAATTTTGATCCACATAATTTGCTAATGATTGTGAATATTAAAAATTCGTTCATAAAGCTTAGATCGGCCCATTAAAATTCGTTATTAATATTTAAAATTCGTTATTAATATATATATGTATATATTATGCCAAGTATGAGTACTACATAAAAAAATAATGTACTTATAAAAATAAATGTTAAATATTAACACTTAGGCCCTAAATGAGTAAAAATTGCTTTTTAGTTTAATTTTGTCATCGTAGAATTTGTCTTTAGTGAATTTTTTTTATTATTTAGTCAAACTATTATACTTTTTAAACTATTCTCGTTGAGACGAGCCAAAAAGTAAAAAAATCTTGATCAAAATATAAAAAAAAAAAATTTTAAGAAAAAAATAAGCCAATAAACCAAATCGAATATTTTTGTTTATTTCGTCTTTATTGAATTTTTTTATTTTTTAATTAAAATTTTTTACTTTTTGAGTTCATTTCATCGAGACGATTTGAAAAAATAAAAAAAAATAATTAAAAATTAAAAAAAATTTAAAAATAACAAAAATAAGCAAAATGTTGCTTATTTGCCTATGGAGAACCTTAATTTTTTTTTATCTGACAAATACATATACAGTCACCCTTACACCTTTCATTAGGCAAAATTTGAATTCCACAGTTGACACTCCATAACATTATCAGCATCTTTGGATTGAAGGATTGGAAGGTATTACATTAAAAAAATAAATAACCATTAAGCCCTCTTATTTTAGTTTTTGTCTTTTAAAATAAATAATTTTGTGTTTTATTACAGAATTGGTATTAATTATTTGGTGGATTGTATTAATAATATTAAGTCTCTTAAAATTATTAGCATTAGGCTCAAGTTATTATTATTTTTCATTATCTAATCGTTGAAAATAATTTTAAAATTCTTATGTAATTCTTTATTTTACTTTAATTAAATGTGAATCATATTTCTCATTGTATACATAATTCGTTTTCTAATATCATAATATGAATCTATAGTATTACTTATCTATTCTATCATATTTAATTTTATTCAGGATAATAAACAAATTCAAATATAAAATTTCTCGATAAGTATAAATACTTATTACTTTACTAGTGAGGGGTGGTGCACACCACTTTATAAAATGTAATTTTTATTTATCAATATATAAATAAATATACATTATGTACAAGTATTTTAATTGTTTTGATAATTGATTTTAGCAAAATTGTGTGTATTTACAAATTCTTATTTTTATAAATAAAGCAATGAAGACACGAGTTAAAATTCCAAAACTCAAATTAAAAAAAAATTAGAATGAAAGAATATATGGAAAGGACAAAAATAATTGAACATGTCAAACAATAACCTACTCCATGAACATTAAAAAAATTAAAACTAAAAAACTAAAACAAGCAAGATAAGGATTAGAAGTTCAAAATATTTTAATTAAAAAATTAGATGAAAAATATACAAAGATAAAACTAATAGAACATGTCAAAAAGAACATACTTCATAAATGGTAGGGGGGAAAAAAGTAAGCTAAAGCAAGCAAGGCATGGGTTAGAAGTTCAAAATATTCTAATTTTAAAATTAAAATAAAAAAATATAAAAAATCAAAAAAAAAATAAAAGAATATATAAAGAACGAAATGGAAGATGAAAAAATGATCGAATCTCTTAGATGAACAGTAAAAAAATACATTTTTTTATTATATAGAACTTGTGCTAAAACTCGTGCTTTGTATTTGATCAATATACAAAGGAGTCATAAATATTATAAATTTACAAAAAAAAATATTCAAAAATACAAAAGTTATAACTATATTAATATTACAATCATTATTTATTTATAACTTCCTAAAGTAATTTGCACATTTGTAAATAAAATAAATTGTGATTACATATTATACGGGTGAAAATATTTATTATTTTATAATATAAAAGGTGAAGATTTTATTTGTGAATAACTTATAACAATATTCTTTATAAATACCTTGTTTGGAAATTTTTTTTTTTTAACATTGAGTTAAAGTAGATTTTCTGAAAGCTATGAACATGAATATTGTACTTTTTACTAAATGTACACTCCTTTACTAATTAAATGTATTTTTTATTTATAAAAATATAAATAATTATGCATTATGTATAAGTCTTTTAATTCTTTTAATAATTATTTTTAGCAAAACTGTGTGTATATTTAAAAGTTCTTGTTTTTATAAATAAAGGAAGCAAAGCATGAGTTAGAAGTCCAAAATACTTTAATTAAAAAATTAAAACAAAAATATCTAAAAAGAACAACAATGATAAAACAAGTCAAAATAAAACTCTCCACAAACATTAAAAAAAATTAAAACAAGTCAGGCGTGATTAGAAGTCAAAAATATAAAAATAAAAAAATTGAATAGGAAAATATATAGAAACAAAAATGATAGAACATGCAAAAAAAAAACCTACTTTATGAATGATAAAAATTAAATTAAAGCAAGATAAAATAAGTAAAACATGTGTTAAAAATTAAAAAAATCTCAATTTTAAAATTTCAATAAAAGAATAAAAGAGAATACCAAAAACAATTACAAGAATATAAAAGAAGACAAAAAAAGGGGTAAATTACACTAACCCCCCTTTAGTTTTTGACAAAAATAAAAAACTTTTCCTGCAATTTTGAAAATATCATTAACCTTCCCTTAGATTTAATTTTTACATTAAATTAGCCAAACCGTTAAAATTTTCGTTACACTTAATGAAAATCACTCCTGAAAACCACCGCTCCCAAACCATTACCCTAAAACCACCCTCCAAACCTACCGTGTATCTCTCTCTCTCTCTCTCTCTCTCTCTCCCTCTTTTTCTGCCCTCTCTCTCTCCCTTTGCTCTCTCGCCGGTGGCGGTGAGGAATTGGCAGTAAGGGATCCGACGGTGACCGGCAATAGCGGTGAGGGGTTGGTAGTAGACCGACAATGACGGTGAGGGATTGGAGTATGATTATAGTGATGTCGCCACCACTAACCCCTCACCACCACTGTTGATTACCGTCAGATCCTTCACCGCCAGCGCCACCAATCCCTCACCGCCATGTTAAAAGTATATTTATAGATGCACAGAAATGTTAAAAAGTATGTCATCATGCTCCAACCCTGGATCAAAAAATTTATCTACTGACAATTAGCAAGAATTCACAAGCAGTATATCTCAAGTTATATTAGTGATTGGATCATTGAATTTGCATGGCTATTCAAGAATTAGGTGGGATTTGATTGTGATGCATACTTGGAAAGCATTTTTTTAATTGATATTGGTTTACACGGTTATTCTGATTCTGATATTTTTGTTTTTGAATCATGTGGGTTTGCACGACTATTTGAGAATCATATGTTGGATTATATTTGTAGGATTCCTGCCTCAGAAATCCTAGAACTATATAACAAACCTGAGGATAGCATGGAGAGGGCATGAAAATATTGGAGGATTGAGGAATGACATCTTAATAGACTCTCCAAAGTAGATAAATTCAAAGCTAACTTATAGAAATCGGGGTTGGATGGGCAATTTAGAGATGTATCAGTTGATGAATTTGTAGAGTAGGCTGCAAATATGATGTCTATTGCATAGTTTCTCATTCACAAATATTTAGTCATTAAGTTGCCTCTGGGCCGTGGGCTGTCGGGGATGAGTCGCGATGGAGAGAAGATAGCACTCTTATCAAAATCAATACACGGTTTAGTAGCAATACCACCAACATTCACACTGTCATGCAGCTAATGCAACCACCACGGTTATCAATTGGACTCATTCTTGTGATTCCTCCTTATACTCTGGAAATGGTACGAAGAAGAATACATATGATTTTTTTTTAATTTTTTTTTATGTTTTCTATCCATCTATTTTCCATCCACTGTACTGTGTTTTGGTAGTAGTAACTAAGTTATTAAAGAATAGGACAAAAAAAAAATTGACTGGTGTACTAACTTAATATGTACAAATCTGAGGGCCCCATTGTTGTTTTTCTTAAAAAAATTTTAATTCCAAATTGGCACTGTAGACATAACGCACTGTAGAGAAGTGCCCAAGCTTGAGAGCCTTATCCGAAGTTTAACTTTCCATTCACTCCTTCACGTTAATTACTTATTTAACTTGGTAATATGTTTATAAAGGTTTACACATCCTCAATTAGTTAAAATTGATGTTCAAGGAAGTTGACTGGCAAATTTTGTACAGATAATTTACTTGAATTTGAAGCTTGATTTGTTCATTTTCTATAAGGTGCCTGTTATAGTTTAATAAACCAGCCTAGCCTACCCCGTGTTTACTGCATTATGAACAAATTGAAGTAAGAATTTCTGTAGAAGTTGCATATTTTGTTTACTTTATATGGCTGATAGTAGTTGGGTTGGGTTGGGTTGGGTTGGGTTGGGTCTAATTTGAATTGGCGTATTTAAGAACATGTATTGTTCTTCCAAACGTTTGATGATAATTTTTTTCTTGTTGCATAAATTTGCATGATAGCTAATGATAGAAGTTGCACCAAAAATTTGAAAATCCAATCAATGTTGACTATTATCCTTTATAGATGACAAGAAAATATGCTTCATGTTATAACCCTTTTTTTTTTTACCTTATTTAACTTTATTGCATGCGTTGTAGGGGTTACAAGTATTTTTTTAAGAGAACGATTTTAGAAACTTTTGATTATATAAAGGATGACTGTCTTGCCATGCATTGTATTATAAGAGTGGTCAAAACTTGTCTAGAGGGACTCAACCAATATAGCATTCTTGTACCACCACCAGACATGGGTCGGGATCTTAAGTACTTGTTCGAGTCTAAACTTGGTTTTGATATAATTTTTTAGATTTTCAGAGCTCATAAATTGATACTTGTTACTCAATCTTCTGCGTATAGAGCCTAATTTTATGGGCTTATTGAAAATCTTAACATTGATGAAATAGAATCATCTGTCTTCAAAGTATTGCTACAATCATATATCTTCCCACAAATCACCTTTTGAAGAAAACTACCTACCCACGAAGATCATCACATAATCATCTATACTTGGAATTATGAATCATTTGGTTGTTATTGTTTTGTTCTTTTGCTATTTTATGCAAATATGGGTCATCTGTTGATGCTCTCAAGTCACTTAGAGATTATTTAAAAGAGAAACATTGGGAAGAGCTTGAGCAAAAGGTGCAAATTGATCTACTATTGCTCTATCTTTTTCCATTCCAAATTGCTCAATTACTTATACATGTGTAAGCGTTAGATAGCCATGCTATGCATGATCTCATTCTCATTTGTTAATTAACCTTTATTGCACAAGTTGTTTCTAATCAATTTATGTATTCCTAATCAATACATATATTGGTGAACAAAGTTCTTTACTTTGTTCTTGTTATTTTCAAAACATTTACGGTGTTGAAAGGAATAAAATATTGTCTTTCTCGAATGATTTTCTAGTCAAAATGGTATTTGGACAAGTCTTGAAAGGAAATCAAACAAGAAATTCAAATTCTGATCGAAAAACTATTGAAAAAAGAAGCTTAGATGGCAAAGTTCTAATTGGAAAGAGAGGTGAAAGCTGAGAATCAGATAGTATGCCAATGAATACCAGCTAAAGTTTAGATAGGAACACAAGAAAATCTCTAAGAAAGTCGATTCCAATAGAAAAAATAATAGAAATAATTATTTGTTCATCATTAAACAACTCAAAATCTTAAAACATTATTAACCCTATATCACAAGTATAGTTTTCTTGTCTACACTCCATTAACTAGGCTGACTAGTGCAATTTCAGATGCCCTTGATTATGTTATTTTTTTCTATTTTTGATTTTGGATGGTTTAGCATGAGAAACATTGCTTTATCTCAGTTTTAATTGAGATCTCCACAAGTGGACGGTGGAATTGATTTATCAGAAATTAATCGAGGTGCGTGTAAACCGGCCTAGATACCCTGAGTTATAAAAAAAAAACATTGTTATGTTGTCCCAATATTCTAAATTTTGTGGCTAATTATAAGACTAGAGTGGTCTCCAATGCCCGATTCATAAATAAAATTGCACGATACATGAATACATGATGAAGATTATTTTTTGTGGTCAAATCACAATTCTTGCATAAATTATAGTTTTTTCCAACATTCGTGAAGATTACCAAAAAATAGCAAAATTGATTACAAATGTATTATTGATTTTTGCTTGCTTTCTTTTTAATATTATTTGTCTATAATATTTAAATATATAATTTATTAATCTAATTAGTAACGACACAAAATAATAACACTGCGTAACACAATCAGCTTTACTAGTATATGTATATTTGAGAAACCTAAGAGGAGACCATGAGGCATGACCATTTGGTCCCACCGGTCAAGCTAAAAATGGTAATTGCATAATTAAAGTTTTACATTTATGTTTTTTTTTATGTGATATGATGGCCGCTCCTCCCTCAAGGGAAGTTCTTAAATGCAATACATTTATGTCTCCTCAAAACTCATATTCTTTTTATAAAAAAAACTTTAATTGTAGAAGAGAGGTGAGTGTCAACAAAAAAATTAAATAAAACAAAATATTTTCAATCACATTTTTTATATAATGAAAATTTTCTACATATACATAACGGTTGTATGCACTAATTATCAATTTATGATATATTAAAACAAAACATACCGAGAGTACAAAAATTCCAAATGTAATCTCTACATATTTAATTTAAGACCTTAGGTCTAATAACTCCATATAAAGTTATGCAATTTTATAACTTTAATTAATATTTTTTATGAGCTCATCTTCTTTATTCATTGGTATATTTTAAAAAATGAACATCACTCACACATAGTCATAAGACTGAACCATTGATAACCCAAACCATTGAGCAAAGACCAAGATACTTCAAACAAATAAATTAAGCCCTTGTTTGGTTGATTAGAATAAACATTAAAATAAAATAATAATTTCGTCAAAATACTCAGTCTAATAGTGTTTGGTTAGCCAAAAAAAAAATTAATAATAAAATATCAATTTAAAAGTCACCATTGTTCATCTATTCAATGGAATATGCATTCCAAGTTTCCAACGCAAATACTATAAAAAAAAATTGTTATTTTATAAAATTATTCCATTAAAACAAACACTAACTGAAGCACAATTATTTTGAGAGGCAATACCCCTATTTTAATTTGAATCATATATTTGCATAAATACCATTACTTTTGGTGTAAAATTCACACACATGTATGATCTAAATTAAAAAAGGACATTGCCCCTCTCTTATATGGAATAATTTTTGCATGAAATTATAAGGAAAATGCTTCTAAAAAAATAGCAAAAAGGAAGGAGATCTGCCATTTATTTAATTAGAATAGATATAACAAAAAAAAACAAGAAAGAGAAGGAGACAAACTATCTTTGTACACCCAAAACTCTTTGGAATGGAAGGAGACAGAATCAATCATGTGGCCCTTTTCAACGAAAACACCTAAGCTATACAAAACAAAGATAGAATACAAAACAAGCCAACCAATCTTCAATGAAAGGGTTGAAGAAAAATGGCTTGTTAGTGTAAAACTTCTAGACATGTACAAAGCCAGAAGAGATCTCTTCTCATTAGATCTCAATCCTCAACCTAACCAAATTCAACTATTATTATTGATACAACACACAACAATGCCTCCTCCTCCTCTAAGAAAAACTCAATCAATATCTTAAAAAACTTATATCTCTGTTTCCATTTCCATAACTACATCTTTCCTTGGCCAATTTTCCCCATCTGGTGGAGCAAACAAGTTCACCGAGATGTCGGCGAGTTTCTTTCCGTTCAATCGAGACCCCCGAGACCGAACCTGTTTCGGGGCATTCGGGGCCTCGGCGGCCTCTTCCAAGTCTCCTGCATCTCCCAAATCAATAGAGTTTCGAAAAGCTGAAATTTTTGTAGGAGTGCTGTATGCAAAATGCAATTGCTTTGCAAGTAAAGCCTGGCGATTCACATAAACAAAATTTAGAACTTTATTAATATAATCACTATAATTACTACAAGAAGCTAGAATATTAAAGCCAGAAAACCTCTTAATCTCCCATTAATGATACTTACTGCTTCTCTGATCTGTTTGGACACATGGAAAAGCTGCTTTAAATCATCATGATCAACACCACACAAAACCCTAACCTGCAAAATAAAACCCCAATTTGATTTCATTTCAATCACAAAACCCAATTAATATAAATACGAATTGATTATCTACATATTTGGTACTAACCAGAATGTCCTGAGGGAGGGTTTCAAGCATAGATTTCTCAGAACTGGAAATGCTCTTTTCGCTGCGATGTTCCGTGATTACCGGAGCAATCGCCGTGGAATCGACGTCCATATTGCTGGAGATAGCAATCCTCTTCCCACTCATCGAACGCGTGTAACGAACAAACCCTAACCCTAACCCTAACCCTAACCCTAACCCTAACCCTAACCCTAAATCTTCCCCTTCGCGCGCAGGCTTCAGAACATTCGACCTGCATCTCTTCCCTAACGCCATCTTCTTCCTCAACTCCTCGCAACAATTCCCAACACTATCCGATTTTTCCATCAATACCCAACACAAATCAACAAATACCCAGTCCGAAAACTAACTAAAACAACAGAGGATGATCGAAAATCAGGGAGATGATAAAAAATCAGGAACCTATCTGTCACCTAATCTCAATCAGATTCTAAAATAAATCGCCATATATAAAAACAGATATAAATAGTGAGAGAGAAAGAGAAAGAGAGGGACCTGGAATGAGAGGGGGGGAAAAACCCCTAAATTGTGGCTATGGAGTAAGGGGTAATTGGAATAACGGTTGTTCTGAAGAAGGAAACGAAGAACCGATTTTTTTTTTTTTTTTACATACTATAAGGAGCTTTCTTAAAATGGTCAAGTCTTAATCTAGGAATCGAAAAAGATTAGGGTTCGGGAGTTTTTTAATTCTGATTTTCGGAAAAGGAAGAATAAGGATCTAGGAGAAGTCCGGAGTTTCGGAAATTTACTGGAAAGCACTCGAATTTTCCGAAGATAAATACCTCTGGCGTCTTCTCGATCTGTAGATACGGGGAAACAAAACTAGCCGTTTGAGAAGGGACACGTGGTGAGAGGTGGTGAGTTGGGAGGGGGAAAACGTGGGTGTGGCTGGTGCTGGCGTGGCCGATTTGGTCGGTCCAACTCGGTTGGCGCTGTCGGTGAGTTCGACGACGACCGCGAGATGGAGTTTGCGAATGTGACCGACACGTGGCGGGGCACGGAAGGAAAGTGTGACGACGTGTAAAATTATTAGCCCACAAATGTGGTAATTTTTTAGGGTTTTTTTAAGGTTATTAGTAGAGCTGTAAAAATGATTCAAGGGTCGCGATCAGCTCGAGGTCTGCTCGAGACTATTATGGTATGGGCTTAGTCTAGTTCGGTCTAGTCTTGACCTTGATCCGAGATTGTATTGTATATTTTTTTGATTTAGATTGTTTTTTTAAAACTCGTGAATTAGTTCGGTCGAGTTTGATGCACGTGCCCACAGATTTGGGCACGTGCTAACCATTGGGCCCAATCATGTGTGCGAGTGTAATTTAAATTTCTTGTGGGTTGTAATTTCAATTTCTTGTGGGTGTGATTGTATATTTTGTGTGTTGTTTTGTGCATTGTG
The DNA here is from genome assembly GCA_034768845.1 of Heliamphora exappendiculata. NCBI lineage: Eukaryota > Viridiplantae > Streptophyta > Magnoliopsida > Ericales > Sarraceniaceae > Heliamphora > Heliamphora exappendiculata. The sequence continues at coordinate 1,455 of JAOTRH010031036.1, read as the reverse complement.
TGCGTTGAAATTGTTTTTATGTGAAAAATGTTTAAAATTTTTATTAGTTTTTGTTTTTGTTATTTTAATTAAAAAGCTAATATATATATATATATATATATATATATATGTAAAAATATTATAACTGAATAAAAGTTTTAGACCAAGCTTTAAAATAAATATTTTCTAGTACCTGATATTTTTAGGTGATTATAATTAAACTAACTTTTCATGAAAAAATAATAAGAGTTTTTAAAAAATTAAAGAAACAAATAAATTTTTGTTCCTCTAGATTAGGTTAAGGATGGAATTAATTAAAAAAGGATTCGAATAAGTTTATAGTTTATAGTTTAATAACTAATAAAATAATAAAATTATATTTATATAATATAATTAATTAGTAATTAGTTTATAGTTTAATTTAAAAATTTATTTTTATAAGTTTAATACATTAATTTATAATATATAAACTAATAAATTATTAATTACAAACTTATATAACATAATAAATTTTAAGTTTATAATTTTTAATTTAACTTAATATATTAAACTACTATTGTATTATAAATTTAAATACAAATTAAACTTTAAAAAAAACTAAAAAAAATAAAAACTCGGTAAAAGCCCGTCCTAATGCCCGAGCTTGTAGCCCAAACCCGAGCCTTTTACTCTTAGGGACTGAGCCGACCCCCGGACAAAAAAGCCCAATTCGATCTGGCCCGAAAATTTTGCGAGAGCTTGTAAGACCCGAGCTGAATTTGGTCTGCCCGGTTCACGGCCGGGCCCAAATTACACACCAAGTTATTAGCCCACAAATGTTTAATATGTTTTAAGTTTTTTTATTTCTAAATTATAGTATTTAAAATATTAATACCGCTTTTTTATATTGAGAACAGAATTGACTTTTTAATATGAAATATTATAATTATTTTATTCGTATAAAAAGTTAGTGTTTTTAAAATATGTATAAATTTTTTATTTAAAAGTTTTTTAAAACAAATCTTTTGAAAGAAACTAAATGGAATAACCTAAAAAATAAGTTCTTTTTTAGTAAATACAATTTTTTAGATAGCTCAAACAACGCCTTAACTTTTTTGGAAGTAATAATGTTAAAATAACTAATTTTTTTTATTAAATTAATATGTCAAATAATGTGGTATATTCACAAACACTAATGCAATAGATCTACATAAATTTTACTCAAATTTAATACTTGTTGTTGTGTCACATCATTTAAAATATTAATTTTTTAAAATAAGTTAGTCATCTTAAGATTCTTACTCTCCGAATATTATATGTCATCACTTGTGTGCTATTATTAATAAATAAAAAATGTTGATAAATATTAAGATCCCGTTTAGGATAAGTATTTATTTGTTTAATTATTTTATTTTAATTCTTAATAAATTATTTTTATTTTTTGATTAAATTATTAATCTTTTTGACTTCTCACATTGAGATGAATTAAAAAAATAA
>JAOTRH010031025.1:0-21078 GCA_034768845.1 Heliamphora exappendiculata | reverse complement strand
GCGAATTAATTTTAAAATGGTAGAGGGAATCAAATTAAAATAAATTTAAAATTTTGCTCATCATAATTAACGATTTTTTAATTATGTGATTCTCATGATTAAAATAAGTTTCAACCCACTCGCTTCAACACTCAAAGAAAATAAACTAACGGGACCAAATTATATTGACTGCAAAATGTAACTTGAATATATAACTTTAACTACTAATGGTATTCATTCAATACTAAAAAATGTGTCTGTTTCAGAAAAAAAAATTTTCTCGGAACCGGAAGGCATGAAGAAAAAAAGGTTCAGAAACAGAGAGACACATTTTTCAACATAGTTAGTGGGCTACGGACTGGTGTGAAAAAACAAAAAGGAAGATGTTTTCACTACAACCAGGCCCGGCACTGAAAAAAGCTATGTCTAGTATTTCTCAGAAGACAGAACAAACACGGTAATTTCTGTTCACTGGTTGTGAAAACATGTTTAGTGATGTTATCTACTGGTACCAGGTGTGTAGATACGGGAGCCACTAATCATGTCTGCAATTCATTCTAAGGGTTTCAGGAAACTCGACTACTTAGTGATTGAGAGATTTACCGGCATATGGGCAATAATACAAAGGTAACAACAGTTGTAGTAAGAGATGTCACTCTCAGTTTTGGTAGAGATTGGGTATTAATATTGAGAGATTGCCTTTATGTACTTGCCATTAGAAGAAACTTAGTTTCTGTTTCTGGAATGGCTAAAGATGGATATTTTGTTTATTTTAATAATTATGTGGTCATTAAGGGTAATAAACGGATTATCTGTTTTGGTACATTGGTTGATAATCTTTATATTATTACTCCAATCTCTCCTACACTGCAACTAACTGAAATGAATAACACATCTAATTTACCATATAAGAGAAAATTTCTTTCTTTAATGAATCAAACATTTCTTTGGCACTTACGCTTGGGTCATATTAATCTAAAAATGATAAAGAGACTGGTAGCAGATGGACCTTTGAGTTCATTGGAAGTGAAGGCACTTCTAGTCTATGAATCTTCCTTAGAGGGTAAGATGACCAAGAGGCCATTTTCGGCCAAAGGTTATAGAGCTAAAGAACCGTTGGAGCTGGTTCATTCTGATGTGTGTTGCCTTATGACAATCCAAGCTAGAGGTGGCTTTGAGTACTTCATCAATTTCATTGATAACTACTCAAGGTATCGATACATTTACCTGATACACCGTAAGTCTGAATGCTTTGAGAAATTTAAAGAATTCAAGACGAATGTGGAGAAGTGTTTAGGTAAAAGTATCAAATCACTACGATTCGATCGTGGTGGGGAATACCCCTTTGGAGAGTTTAAGGGCTACCTGTCATCAGAGGGGATTACATCCCAATTGACTGCACTTGGCACTCCTCAGCAGAATGGTGTAGCAGAAAGAAGGAATAGGACTCTTATAGAAATGGTACGGTTAATGATGAGTTATTTAGGTTTACCAGATTTGTTTTGGAGACTCGCTTTAGAGACAGCGGCTTACATTCTGAACTTGGTATCCCACAGAAGTGTGAACTAGGCGTAAGCCTAGTCTGAATCACATTCGAATTTGGGGGTGTCCAGCACATGTGCTGAAAGGGAACGCAAGTAAGTTGGAACCGAAGACAAAAGTCTATTTCTTTGTGGGGTATCCCAGGGGAATGAAAGGTGGTCTATTTTATAATCTAAAGGATTAGAAAGTCATTGTTAGCACCAATTCCCAGTTCTTGGAAGAGAATTATATTATGAACCACAGGCCAATAGTAAAATTGTTCTGGAAGAACTTAGAGGAACTGCCAGTAGAACGGAAGAGGAATCACAAGTCACTGATTTTCTATTACCTCGTCGTAGTGGTAGGATTATCGGGACAGGTGCAAGTTAAGAACAGGGTGCTGATGCACATGGTTTAGATTCTGCACAGGCTGTTACTGCTAGTACATAGACACAGGTAGTGCCTCGTCGTAGTGGAAGGGTTGTTCATCAACCTCACCAGTATATATTCTTGGGAGTCTTTTGACAGGATCCTGGCAGAACTGGATACCGAGTCCTGTAACTACAATGAAGCACTACAAGACAAAGATGCAGATCTTTGGCAAAGGGTTATGAATTCAGAGATGGAATCTATGTATTCCAATCAGGTCTGAAAACTTGTAGAACCACCGAAGAGGATAAAACCCATTGGATGCAAGTGGATCTACAAGAGAAAGAGAGGAGTAGATGGGAAGGTTGAAACCTTCAAAGCTAGGCTCGTTGCTAAAGGATTCACTCAAAAAGAAGGGATCGACTATGAGAAAACCTTTTTGCCGGTAGTCATGCTTAAGTCTATCCAGATTCTCTTATCCATTGCCGCATATTTTGATTACAAAATCTCATAAATGAATGTCAAGACAGCTTTTCTTAACGGAAGTCTTGATGAGTGTATCTATATGATACAACCAGACAAATTAATTGTAAAGGGCTAGGAACACATGTTGTGCAAGCTTAAAAGATCTATTTATGGACTTAAGCAGGCATCGATGTCTTGGAACACTGGGTTTGATCAAGTTATAAAATCTTATGATTTTGATCAAAGTCTGGATGAGTCCTGTGTGTACAAGAAGTGTGAAGGAAGCGTGGTGATCTTCTTAGTACTTTATGTAGACGATATCTTGCTCATCGGAAATGATGTTGGGGCATTATCTACGGCTAAAGTATGGATATCTGGAAAGTTCAATATGAAGGACTTGAAAGAAGCCAGTCACATCATTGGGATCAAACTTATGCGAGATCGAAAAAAAAATATGGTGGGCTTATCACAAGCAAAATATATCGATGATATCCTTGCTCGTTTTAGCATGCGGGATTCCAAGAGAGGGTTTCTTCCTTTTAGGTATGGAATCACTCTATCCAAGAATCAGTGTCCTAAGACACTTGATGAGATAGAGAAGATGAAGGCAGTTCCTTATGCTTCGACAGTAGGAAGTCTCATGTATGCTATGCTTTGCACTAGACCGACATCTGCTTGGCCGTTGGCATGGTTAGCATATATCAGTCTAACCCAAGGCATGAGCATTGAACTGTGGTAAATAAATGTAATTAAGTACCTAAAAATGACTAAGAATTATATATTGGCTTACCAGGCAGATAGTCTAGTACCTTTTGGGGTACGCAGACTCAGATTTCCAGTCAGATATAGTGCTTGTATCAGGAGACAACCTTGCAGATCCTTTACAAAGAGTTTATCGGTTAAAACTTTTAATAGTCATGTAGAGGGCATGGGAGTCAGATGTATGGCAGTATAGTTTTGAGTATAAGTAGGAGATTGTTAGAATTGGTATACTGAAAATCATGTTTTTAGTATTTAATTTTATTTTAATAAAATTAATTTTTTATTTTATGAGAATCTTTATGAGTAATGTATGTGTATTATTTCTTTGATATGCATAGATATCTGGTATTTTGTATAGTATTTAATCTGGTGTGTAGAATACAGTTTGCACACATAAGATCAGATTTTAAGTTCTTGTAGAATATAAGTTTTATCTTCACAGTTTAGATGGAAATGGACATACCATCGGTACGACTGTGGCACTGAGTTTTAGTAGGCCTATCTTGGTTACGGAGAACAGATAATAGCATTGTCTATTGTTCCAGCTCTTTGTGCCAATACACTTTGTGTGTATTGAACGGGACATTTGGGATAATTAATTTAGTGCTGACTACTGACTATATAAATTAATTCATACCCTAAGGTTATTATGAATAATACTTATCCTCTTAATCCTAAAATAATTATTGATTTGTGTATATTTAATATTCGTTGTGTTGATTTATTAAAGGGTGCGATCTTATATAGGTCTATATTCTCGGTGAGTTGGATAGCGGTATTATTTATATAAAAAATATTAATTACTGACGGAATCTACATCCCGAATGATCGGGATTGACGATACCCCATTAAAGATGCTTATAAGTTTTGACCGGGCCAAACCCTGCAGGTGGATTTAATTATCCGGCGGTCAAATAAATTAAGCGGATGGGCTTAAGAAATATTAAGATGCCGATTAAATTAAATTTTCAGTAATTAAATTTAATTGGTGGGTATTGAGAATTTTAAGGTGGGGAGAAATGGTAAGCATTTAATAACAAGAGGTCAATGCAAGAAGGTCTTGAGATTATGGGTTAGAGTGCAATTACAGTTTTTAGTGGTGTGAACCGTAATTCAGTGTTTTATGAAAATTTTAAAAACTGCTGCTAGTTTTTCATAATTGCAAATACCGCTATGCGTCTTTCTTTATTTACAGAAATCGCTGATAGGTGTTTGTGTTCCACTGGAGGTTTTACTCATAATTACTATTCAGGTCTCTGCTGTAGCCCTATATATACGCGGGTAGGCTAAACCAGTTTGAGTTTGATAGAATTGATAGTTTAGATATCTTATATATTATTATGATATTATTTTTGTCTTTCAATACTTAGATATATCGAGATTCTGTCGGTACGAGTTCTCAGAGGATCGTAGCCCACATTACGTTGGAGGATCGCAGCCCACACTACGTTCGAAGATCGTGTAAGGAAATACAGTAGAAGATCTGACTGGAGCTTCAACTCGGAATCAAGTCATAGTTAAAGATTAGATTGACAAGAGGTATTCATCTAAATTAACTTCAGTTGCACGGGTTTTATTTGTATCGTTCTTCGTCAAAATTTTTATCTAGAGCCCGTTTCGGCGTTTGCCCGTCCAGTTAATTTTTACTGATTAATCATTTTCAAAAACAATAATCTTGGCAGTTTTGCCTCAAACATATCTATCATTGATGTTAGAGTGGCCAAAGCATCGATAAATTTATTCTGCAGTCTCGGCACATGAATGAATGTTGCATTTTCAAAGCAAGAGATCATCAACTCGAGCTCTTGGTGAAACTGAACCAACTTTTCTTCTTTATCCTTCCATTCTCTTTTTACCTGGGATACGACTAGAGCCGAGTCTCCTATGACCTCCAACTTTCTTGCCCCTAGTTCTAAGGCGGCTTCCAATCTGGTTAAGCAAGCTTCGTACTCGACCGGATTGTTAGTAACCTCAAGATTCAACTTGAAAGCCAAAGGAATATGAGAATTATCGGGAGTGACAAGGAGTATCCCTATCCCATAACCGTATTGGTTTAAGGGTCCATCGAAATAGAGGGTCCATAAATCCGTCTCAGTCTTTAGCACCTGCTCATAGGGAAACTCAAATCCAGGCTCATCATCTCCGTTGATAGGGTGATTGGCTAAGAACTCAGTAAGGACTCTCCTTTTCACTTATTTCCATGTGACATACTATAGATCGAACTCGACTAGCATCAGCAACCACCAGGCCAACTTTCCTATTAATGCTGGCTTTTCAAAGAGGTATTTGAGCGGATCGATCCTTGAGATTAGAACAACACAGTATACCAATATGTAATGGCGTAACTTCGTAGATGCCCCGACTAGCGCCCAGCAAGTCTTTTCCAAATGTGTATACTGCTATTCTCATTTGGTAATTTTTTTACTCAAGTAATAGACAGTCCTTTCTACCTTGGCTTCATTTATCCATGTAAGCATATATCCCATTACCGAATCAGTCACTGATAGGTATAAGATCAAAGGTTTGCCGGGTTCTGGAGGTGACAAAATTAAAGGATTTCACAGATACTTATGTATATTTTCGAAGGCGTCATGACACTGCTGGTCCCACTGAAACTTAGTCTATTTCTTCAAGAGTCAGAATAATGGTTCACAATAGTGGTTAGTTTGGTGACGAATCAACTGATGAACTAAACCTTTCCTAAGAAGCTCCTTACATCCTTCTCAGTCTTCGGGGGAGACATTTCAAGAATGGCCGTAATCTTTATCAGATCTATCTCTATGCCTCGATGTGTGATCATAAATTCAAGAATCTTTCCTACTGTAACTCTAAAGGCACACTTTTGAGTGTTCAAATGCATCTTGTATTTTTTGATCCCCTCGAAGAATTTCCTAAGTGCGATGGCTGTCCTTCTTAGGTTTTGGATTTCACGATCATGTCATCCACGTATACCTCTACTTCCTTGTGTATCATGACGTGCAATAATGTGGTTGCTACCCTTTGGTAGGTTGCTCCAGTGTTCTTTAATCCAAACGGCATGACTTTATAACAGTAGGTACCCTAAGGTGTTATGAAAGTAGTCTTCTTGCGGTCTTCTAAAGCCATTAGAATCTAGTTATATCTTGAGAAACCGTCCATAAAGGACAAGAGCGCATTCTTTGCAGTGTTATCTACCAATACATCTATGTGAGGGGGAGGGAAGTCATCCTTGAGACTAACCTTGTTGAGATTTCTGAAGTTGACATATACCCAGATCTTTTTGTCTTTCTTTGGTACCGGGACTATATTGGCAATCCATCTCGGATACTCCATAACCATGATAAATCCAACGTCTAACTACTTGGTAACCTCCTCCTTGATCTTAAGTGCCCAATCGGACCTAACCCTTCTCAGCTTTAGCTTAACGGTTCTCGTGTTAGGATACAAAGGGATTTAGTACTGTACAATGTCGGGGTTTATGCCGGCATGTCATCGTAGGACCATGTAAAAATATCTTTAAATTCTTTTAATAAAAATAATAGTTGTATACATTCCTCTAAAGATAAGGTGGAACCGATTTGTGGATCCTTTTCATTAGTAAGGTTTATCAAGACAGTTTATTCGGTTACAAGTTTAGGTCGCATTTTTTCTTTCTTTTCAATTAAAAGTTTTAATTCTTGGGGAGTATCCTCCTCAAATTTGTTAAAATATTCGGAATGAAGACAAAATATTTGAGACACAGCAAAGTACGCAAAGTCTGATTTCATTTTATTGATTTCAAAAAAGGTTACATCCTGAGACTCAAAAGAGAAAGGGCTCAGGATGGCAACAGATGAAATCCCAGTAGGCTCAGTGTTAACCGACTTAGTAAAGATAGATTTAAAAGACTCCAACCCACTTGTTACATCACGCATAATAAAAGACTCAACAGATTGACTTTTTTTCATTTTAATTGCATCTATGACAGGCAAAGTGTGATATGCAGGCACGTCAGCTCCCATCATCAGTACGTTCTTGTCTTTGTCATCATTGCCAATACGCACTAGGACCATCTCTTCATTGAAGAAAGACTCCAGATCTCCTTCTTCGCAATGATCTTCCCAATCTATTCACATCTTTCTCGCGAAACCCATATTCTAAATCTTGGCCTCTTCGTCACTGCCGAATAGCTGATGGCTAGAAAAGATCTCTAGTCCTAGCAATTTCTTGTTGGTCTTTTCTCTATCCATGATTCGGAGAACTCGTAGTAAGGGAAATTATCCCCTTCTTTGATGAAACGGCCATTCAGCATTAGCCCATACTTCCCCATGCTAGATTTTTTTAGTTCTGGCTTATACCCCGATTTGTATCCATGATGATTATAGTTCATCGGGATTGGTTCTGAAATCCCTTGCAGATGCTTTCCTAATCCCATGCCTAAAAAGTAGGGCATTTCCTTCATCATAGCTATGACTTTTGGATTAACATAACTCCTTTCCTCATTCATCAGAACTTGTATGGCCTTAGCTTCATCAAGATCGAATCCATTCAATAAGAAATCCTCCTCCCCGTGTTGGATCTCAAGAAGTGGGGTAGCATCACTGAGTGGTGCTAACAAGCCAGTTTCACCCAATATAGTGATAGTTACTCCATCTTTGATCAACTTTACCTTTTGGTGTAGGGTGGATGGAACGGCTCTAATCAATGGGTCATGCATTTATGGCCTTCATAGTAGCAGATTGAACGATGTTGGCACATCAAGGACATTAAACTCTACTTCATTCTCCAAAGCTCCCACTGTTACAGCGAAACTCACCAATCCCAATCCCAAGACATTTCTTCGCATGTTATTGTATACTCATACTCCATGTGCACTCGACTTGAAATCCTACATCTTCAATCATAGGCAGTAAGCAGTTCACAGCGAGCATACGTTGAGGGCAGAACCGTTGTCAACTATAACAATCGGTACCTATTTTTAAGATATTTGACGATAAATTGCAACGGCTTATTGTGGAATGGCCCTTCTGCTGAAAAATCCATGTTACTGAAGACAATAACACTAGACGATTTCTCAGGTACGAGCATTCCAACCAGCTGATCAATAGAGACATCAATCAGTATGTCCAGGCTGTTCAAAGCTTTTAGGACTGCCTGTCGGTGTTTGTGAGATGTTACCAGTAATCCCCAAATGCTTACATTAGCTTGCGTCTTCTTGAGCTACTTTAGAACTACATTTTCTTCTTCATTATTCTGTCTCTCTATTCTTTCAGCATATTTTCTCGATTCCTCTATGCCTTTACTCGATTATCCCTTCTCTAGCTGTGCAGGCTTAAAATGTCTTCCACTCCTTGTCCGGTGTTCTGTTTGCTCTTCGGGCTCCCAAAGCCCTTTAAACTTGTCAACCACTTCCCAAATTTTGGCAATCGGTCCTCCTTCTCTCAAAAGGCCCAAAAATTGTCTATCTCTTCACTATTTCCTTCATTTCCCTAGAAGTTTTACTCGATCCCCATTATGTTTTGTGAAAATCATTCAAACTTTTCACTGATTGCGGCCTCCATCTCAAAAAGTTGTGGCAATGACACTTCATCCAATGGGTCTTTGTAACCGTAGGACATGTGAAGGCCCCAAGGCTCCCACGGGCCTCCATGGTCATGTGATTCTTCGATTACCGGGTGCCATTCTCGCACATCCTCTCCTTCATCATATTTTATATTTGTGAATTCCTGCTCGACTTCTTCCAACTCCCTCATGTCATTCTTTTCTTGATAATCTCATTCGAGTGAACATGATATAGGTCCATCGAGTAGAGGTATCCTCGATTTTGGTTCATAGAGAGGAATTATGTATATATAAGGGTTAAATGCAAGCCTTGCGGTTCCTAACAAATTCACTTGGGGAGTACTTTCATCTTTTTACTCATTTTTTTCTTTGGCTTCCGTACTGATTGGCAATTTCTATTTTTGCTTGTTCTCGCTATCGATGTCCTTTTCTTTTGAAGATTCTCCTCTTTTTGATACTGCGTTTCCTGCTTCTTCTATTTCAAGACTCAGGTTAGCCTCCCTGTACCAAGTGACCCCTTGATGCCTAATTGTATCATTGCTCGGGATGGTCGGGATATGCCACTTGATGTCAATTTTGGCCTCTTCCAAATCATTCAGTGCCTCAAGGAGGGCCAAATCATCCCATAGGCATTTGACTTCTTCATCTTCTTCATTATTGGCAGGGTGTGACGCTCCATCCTCCGAGCACATCAGGACATACATAAATATAAATAAAGAAATTTTTAGCCATTCATTTATATTTACATGCGTTAGTTATTACATCATAAAAGAGTTCTAAACCGTTCAAAAGTATATAACTATTATAGTTTCAGCAAGAAATTTCAAAAATTACACTATACACGGAAAAACTGAATAAAAGAACAAAAGTAAAGGTTTCGAATCCTCAGAATGCATCAACGGGATCCGCGTGCTCTTAGAACTCACCCTGTTCTTTAAACTCTTATTCGGTCTCTGGGATAACTTCCTCCAAGAACTTTTCCTCACCTGTGGCACGAATGTCATGAGCCACAGTCTAGAAGCAAACTCTCTAACCTTTTAACTAATCTCATGGCACAAAATTCACCACAATGCATATCAAGTAATACTTAAGCTCACTTTAAAGTTAAGGAGACAAATAAATTTATGACAGGATAGAAGATAAGTCAATAAACATGAGTATATGAGATGTCGTGTATGCAATGCAGATGGTCAACCGAGCATACACCCAGATTATAACAAGAATTCCACCCCATGAATCACCAGAGTAGACTTCTATGGGTATTTGAACACCAAAGCCATCACCGCGCCTCATTACGAATAGTAAATGCTTCGTCGGTCTTTATGCGATAGATGTTTTACTCAGTGGCAACGGCGTAGGGTCCACACTATACCCCAGGCCAACAAATTCAATAATTAATGCCATCCTCCAAGCTAACAATTTCAATAATCAATCAATCAGTAATATCATACATATAATAAGCGGTTTGTCCCACATTAAGATGAATGATGCCTCCGCCGGTGTCAACTCAAAGTCTAAACCATCAAAACCAGAATGCTAGCGACAAATTCATGGTGCCCAACAATATTCATGATAAACCATTTCAAATACCGGGGATACGCCCAGGGTGTATAAACCAAATTTTGTGACACTAGGGACACGCCCAGGGTGTACAAGGGGAATTCATCCCAAAATATTTTCAAAAATGGCAACTAGGGACGCCCTAGACTTAGAATTAAGAAAAATAACTCAATACAGCCCATCCTAACAACGGTTTGCACATATGGACTCTATTATACCAGGATGCAAGTGACAACGTTCATAATGTGTACCATTGATCTCAAATGCAACAATTTATAGCATGGCATTAATTAGCATGGCAAAATTCATGGTACAACTCACAAGTATCTAAAGCATAAGCTAAAATTCTCAAGATATCATTCAAAACTTGTTGACATGAGTTCTGATCATCCTACATTTACTTAAAAATACTAATCAACTAATTCAAATCAATCATCATATAAAACTCGGGTCTCATAGCAAAAGATACTCAAATCACACATAGCAACTTTTAAGGCTAAAATCGAGTATTAAATTAAAAGAGTCGACAAGATTTTGGGGCATCTAGACTTGGAATCAAGTTTTGAATTTTAAACATCATATAGATAAAAATATTTTTTTACAATTTTTATTTTTAACACTAAGGTCAAAACTTAAGAGAAATGAGTGAACAAAACATCCTAACGAAAAATAGTTCAGCACTTTTCTCAAAATTTTATCAAACATAAGCCTCTGTTGGTCTCAGTTTTGGGGTATCAGATCAAGTCCAAATGAGCTCATTTTTGGCTATGTTTTATTTTACCATGATCCCAACAAGTTTTATGTTTAGTGATAAGGGTAGTTATTTGGAACAAGTTAGAGTTTTTGGCCATTTAATAAAATAGATTTTGTCAGCCGCCAAAACTCAGCAGAGCCAGTTTTGGACAGAGAGTTTGAAATAGTTTGAAGGGACCATCCTGAGGCTTCTAGATCTAATTTTTGGACAAAAAGTAGTTCAATATGTTATCTAAAATATTCATGTAGAACACATTTGTATTATGTCACTAAAAATAGGGGTTTTGGGCTACACAAAAATATGTGATAGAAGTGTCATTTGAGGGCTGAAACACAACAAACGGCTTCAAAGAGGTTTTGACTTATGAAAACTTAATATTTTGTTCTCCTTTTTGGTGAGTAGATAGATATATATGTTATCGATAACTTTTATGTTTTGAACAAAGTTCATATCTCATTGCAAACTAGGGTTTTCAGGTCGGTAGTGTTGATTGTTTAGAAAATAATACACTTTGGTAAAATTACAATATCTCGAGTTCTATTTACTCAAATGAGTTGAAACCAACTTTGGATGGAAGATCACACAACAATCTAAATCTGGACATAAAGAAAATGCTTAGATCAATTTTCTACATTGAGTTATGGCATTCCAAAGTTTAAGGTAGAAACATCTATGTTCTCAAAAATTAGGTCTCTTTATATTCAAGGCCTCTCCTTATGATGTCAACCTTTTGTTCCATTTCTTTGCATTCTTATGTTTGCAACATGAATATCAAGGCTCCAGCACACTTTTAAGTCATCAAACTCAAAAATAACAACACACGACAACATCTCATATTATCCAAGAACACAACAGTCCCTAATTCTCAATACGGCGCCTTTTCAGTTTATTTTCGGTTCTCGATTCATAAGGTATTTAAAGCGATGATTTGAGAGACATTTTGAGAGATATTGGACATAAGATTTAGATATTTTACTTACTTGTTTGAAAGAACAAATGAGGGTAGATGATAGATTAAGACTTAGTTTTAAGAAAACTCCCTTGATTCCTTTCTTTCCTCCTTTTTCCTCTTATTTCTCCCTCAAACTCATATGAACACTCAACAATAATGGAGATCTGGTTTCTCCCCTATCTTTGGCCAAACATATAAATTGAAGAGAGGGTGTTTGGGCTAGTTTATATAGAAAAGGGTTAGGGAACATGGAGGGGACAAAAATGTACCTTAAAGATTTTTTATTTCCTTCTTTTTAATTAATGAGATTTGAGGAGATTTGATTTGGTGCAACATTTGACGCATATACATCAGATATGGAAAAGATAAATACAACTAGGGTCAGTTAGGGGGACAAAAATTTGATCCCCCATCATTCAAGGGACTTTTTCTTGGTTTACGTGCCCTTATTGTGCAAGAAAATACTTTAAAAATTAATTTAATATATCTTTTTGATGTTTTTTTCTATTGAAACCTATTATTTTAGTATGTTTATGATAAATTTAGTATTCCTATGAATTATCATAGTTTTCATAGCAATTGATTAAATAGATGTAGTCTTTTAAGTCAAATTAAACTATTTTAACAATATATGACTTTTTAACTTATTTTATTGTGTATGAACTTTAATAATGATTTATTTCCTTTTTCTAACCTATAATACCATTTTATTATGTATATTACTTGTTCAACAAGTGTTGAATCATCATAATACTTGATTTAATACCTTTCTCACATTTTTAAGCTGAAAAAAGAAGCAAAAAGCTACTTTTGGCACAACTTCCAAGGTGGTCTGCCACTAAGAGATATTTTGGTTATTTTTTATGTTATTTTGTCATTTGCTACTTAATTTTGCTTAAATCCTTGATTTAAGGTGTTCATGTGTCAAAATTTGAATTTATAAAATTTTTTGCCGTACTATGGGCAAAATGGTTATTTTACTCTACTTATGAGAATTTTTTATTTCTAATTCATTATTTCATGATATTTACTTAATTTAGAATGTTGGGAGACTCTCTGGGTGTTAAGGTTTTATTACTTGAGTTTTTGACGTTTTTAGGGTTTTCGGGTCGAACTTAGAATTTTCGAGTTGAATTAGGATTTTGAACATTTTTTGTACTCTATGGCCTCGTGGACAATCCGTCACTAATGCTAGGGTTCGAGCAGGGCCGTTACAATCTACCACCCTAAAAATAAATTTCATCCATGAAATTTCATATTGTATCTCAATTTGCGAACAACTAGGGACGACTTACCCTCATGATTTCCTCTCATTCCCAGGTTAACTCTTCAATTCCGTTGTAACTCCAAAGAACTCCAATGAGAGGGATGGCCTTTTCTCTAAGAATCTTGTCACATTGACCGATTATCCTTATGGGTTGTTCTTCAAATGTAATGTCCTCATCAATATGGAGTTCCTTCCAATCCAAAATGTGGGTAGAATCAGATTTGTACTTCCTCAACATTGACACATGAAAAACGTTATGAACACTGGTGAGCTATGGTGGTAGAGCTAAATGATATGCTAATTCTCCAACTTTAGCCGAAATGTCGAACTGTCCGATGAACCTTGGAGCTAGCTTTCCTTTCTGATCGAAACATATAACTCTTCATCGCGGTTGGATCTTCACGAATACATAATCTCCTACTTCAAATAGTAACGGTCTCCATCGTTGATCGGCGTAGCTCTTTTGTATGCTCTGAGCGGCGGCTAATCGTTGCTGAATTAGTCTGATCTTCTCGATTGTCTCTTGTTTAAGATTTAGTCCAAGAAGTGCATTTTCTCCTGCTTTAGTCTAGCAAATTGGTGAATGACAATGTCTTCCATAGAGAGCTTCATATCGTGGCATGCCAATACTAAACTGGTAACTGTTGTTGTAAGCGAACTTGACCAATGGAAGGTGCTATTCCCAATGTCCCTTGAAATCCATGACACAAGCTTGAAGCATGCCTTCTAGCATTTGAATTGTGCGTTCAAATTGTCCGTCAATTTATGGGTGAAAAGTCGTACTGAAACAAAGCTCCGTTCCTAAAGCAGCTTGCAGGCTTTGTCATAATCGCAAGGTGAAACATGGGTCTCGATCTGATACGATCGATAATAGAATTCTATGAAGATGAACAATTTTCCCAATGTATTTCTAACTTAGGGTTTCCAATTTTTTGGATGTCCGAACTGGTAGGAAATGTGCTTACTTTGTGAGACGATCCACGATTACCCAGATAGAGTCATGTCCTACTAGTGATCTTGGTAGTCCAGAGACAAAGTCTATAGTGATGTGGTTCCATTTCCATTAAGGTATCTCCAGGGGTTGAAGGGTTCCTCCCGGTCTTTGGTGCTCGGCCTTCACTTGCTGACATGCAAGGAATTTGGCTACGAAGCTTGCTACATCCCTTTTCATACCATTCCACTAATAGTTCCTCTTCAAATCTTGATACATCTTTGCTCCTCTAAGGTGGACAGTAAAGAGTGATTGATGATACTCCTTTAGGATGTCTCTCCTTAGATCCTCGGCATTCGGTACAAAAAGCCTTCCTAGGTATGTTTGCTGCCCGTGTTTGTTGACTACCCAACCTGGTTTTGATTCCTTTGTGGTAAGATGCCTTCGAATAAATTTGAACTCCTTATCATACTTTTGGGCATCTACGATTTGCTTATGAAGATTTATCGTTGCCACGGTAAGATAAAAATAGTTCCCATCTCCCGATTCTAACGATTGGAGTCGATACTCATTGAGCGTTCCTACCATGATCCATTCTCTTACCGTTATACCAACCGGCATACTCTTTGTCCTCCGACTATGGGCATCAGCCACCACATTCGCTTTACCCAGGTGATAGTATAAAGTGAACTGATAGTCTTCTAGGTATGTCATTTACCGGTGTTGTCTCATGTTGAGGTCCTTTTGGGTGAATAAGTACTTCAGACTTTTGTGGTCCGAGAATAGCTTGAACTATTCTCCATAAAGATAGTGTCTCCATAACTTTAGTGCGAATACCACAGCTGCAAGCTCTAGGTCGTGGGTAGGATGGTTCTGCTCGTGAGGTTTCAACTATCTTGACCCATAGGCTACTACCTTACCGTTTTGCATGAGCACGCATCCTAAGCCTTGCTTAGATGCGTCGTAATACATTGTATATCCAACCTCTCATTCAGGTATGATCAGGATAGGAGCGCTAGTCAACATTTTCTTAAGCTCTTGAAAAGCCATCTCACGCTTATCTTTCCATTCGAACTTCACTCCCTTATGTGTCAATCTTGTCATTGGTCACACCAATTTAAAGAAATCTTGGATAAACTTCAATAATATCCAACTAATCCCAGGGAACTACGAATTTCAAAGATGTTCCCAAGTGGCATCCAATCTAAAACAGCTTCCACTTTGGCTGGATCCATTCCTTAGAAACCACATGTCCTAGAAATTTCACTTCATGTAACCAAAATTCGCACTTGCTTGCCTTAGCATAGAGTTATGAATCCCTTAGTTTATGCAAAACAATCCTTAAATGCTACTCATGTTCTTGCTCAGTTCTTGAATACATGAGGATGTCATCTATAAAAACCACTACAAACTGGTCGAGGTAAGGTTGAAAAAGTCTGTTCATCAAACTCATGAAAACTCATGGGGCATTCATCAATCCGAAAGGCATCACCACGAACTCATAGTGTCCATATCGCATTCTAAAGGCTATCTTTGGGATATCTTCCTCCTTAACTCGGAGTTGGTGATAGCCTAAGCGTAGATCGATCTTTGAGAAGCAAGATAACCCTCAAAGCTGGACAAAGAGATCGTCTATGCAGGGTAAAGGGTATTGATTCTTGATAATTCCTTTGTTTAATTAACGGTAGTCGATGAAAAGACGTAAAGTCCCATCCTTCTTCTTGGAAAATAATGCTAGTGCTCCCCGTAACGATGTACTTAGGCGGATAAAATCCTTATTGAGCAATTCTTGAGATTCGTCTTTTAACTCTCTTAGCTTAGCGAGAGCCATTTGGTGTGCTGCGATCGAAATTGGTGTAGTTCCATGTTGGAGCTCTATCGAAAACTCGACCTCAAGGTGTGGGGGTAATCCAGGTAGTTCTTCTGGGAATACATCTTCATATTCACACACGACTTGTGGTAACTCGAGGGTTAATGAAACGTTTATACTGGCAAGTAGGTATGTTAATCTTCCTACAAAGTTATTTGATTCGGACCCCTTCACACTACTCGGGGTTAAGGTTTCGCGTCGTTCTCCTTGAATTCGTACGGTAGTGCCATCCTCTGCTTGTGCCCATATTTTCTTATGTTGGTAATCTATGATAACGCGATGTCCAAAGAACCAATCCATTCCAAGAATCACATCGTACCCGATAAAATCCATTACTCGTAAGTCGCATGTCATAAGGTTATCAGTTACTTGCAACGTGCATGCTCTACAAACGGATTCTACTCGTGTTAGACTTCTTAAGGGTGTGACAACGCTTAGGGTTTGGTTTAAGGCCTCAGGTTCCAAGAATAAAGATTTCATGCATGCTAAAGATATAAAGGAATGGGATGCTCCAAAATCAAATAGCACTTTCACTAAGGTATTAAACAACACGAACATATCTTGTATGGCCTGAGTGTCTTTCTCCTCCTTTTCTTCCTGCAGGGCAAAAATGCGTCCTCCTATAGGTCGGTTCCCATTGTTATTCCTGGTGTTCCCGTTCCTTATTCCATTGCTTGAACCTCCTTGGGGTTTTTAATTTCTATTAAGCGGCGGCCTTCCCCTTCCATTCTGCGGGTTAGCTGCTGGCCTAACAACTTGAACAGGTTGTGGGTATCTTGGGAATTGATTCTGGGGTTGCCTCCGTTGTTGGGGTTGGTTGTTCTGATTTCTCTGTCTCAGTCATGGACAATCCATCCTCTTATGTCCCGATTGTTGGCATTCATAACAGATTACAGATGTCGTAGAGGTACCCCATGATGGCCCCTATCTATTCTTCTGGTAATATGGCTTCTTAGGGACAAATACTCTATTTCTCCTTACAGGCCCCCCAGAGCTGCTACTTCCCTTTCTTTGGTTCCAAATCTTTCTTGAATCAGCCAGATCGATTTCGGCGAGCAAAGTGGCCCGGACTACTTAGGTGTATATGGGGAGCTGCAGGCAAATCACCCTCGCTTGAACAGATGGCTCAAGGCCCCATTCAATCTTTCATGCCTCAGATTCCTCATTTGGTACAAGGGTTATGGCGAAACAACTTAACTCCTCAAAGCGATTTACGTACTCCGTTACTGTCATTGAGCCTTGTTTAAGATCCACGAACTCACGAACTTATTCTTGATGAAAGGGGGCTGGGAAATACTTTTCTAAGAATAAGCCCTCAAATTAGTCCCAAGCTAGAGCTGCTACGTTCAGTGTGTTATTGACTAAGGACCACCAATGATCCGCTTCTCCTTCCAGTAGGTGTGCTGCCAATGCTACACGGTCTGCTTCGTCTTGGACTCTCATAGAATTAAACAACTTCTTAACCACCCTCAGCCATTCTTCTGCTTTCCTTAGTTCTGCTCCTCCTCTAAACGTCGGTGCTCGCTATCTAACCATCTCATATAAGAACCACGCTCGGCCACGTACGATGGGACGGTTGATGCTAACGACTAGTTCTTACAACACTTGGGTTAATTTTGGCACTTCGTTGTCTATGGGTCCATTAGCTTGTCAATGGTTTGGTCGTCTACCAGCCATCCTAAAAATAAAAGAGTGTTATGGTTTTGCAGATTATTTTAGTTCTTGATTATTTCTTGTGTTTTGGGATCTTGCTGAGTTAATATAAGGTTGCAAAATTACTTGAAAAGATTTTAACTGCAACGTTTTTGTTTCATTCCAATTCATAATAGGTATAAGATTTTCAAGCAGTTCGCAAAATATGCATATAACACTTAAACAAAAGAGAAATACAATGCCTACATACTAAGGCCTAAGCAAAGAGATGCGAGTTGGCTCCATTCGCAACTTGTATGTTATTGCCATTAGAACCTCCTGGTATATCTTTGAGTTGTCAAAGTCAATGGCCGGGTCGAGTGGATCAATGATTCCCCTTTCGTCCTTTGGTCTCTGGCGTTGCATCCAATTCGCAATCAACATGTCTCCGAGTTGGGCCTTACACCCTCGGGGAAAATCTAAACAGTAAAGCATCCCGTTATACTTCTCAACCACTCGTATAGGCCCTATGAAATGAGGGAAAGTCTCCTATTTCCTCCACATGCACATCTTATCCGGATAGATTTTGGCATACACCTTTTCTCCCACACGGTACCCTCGGTTCTCCTGGCAACCAAAGTATATAGCAACATCAATATCCTCATCCTTATCAGACTTAGGTATAGGTGATTCAATCTTGTCATACTGCAAAGCAATTGCTCCATCTTCTTCGTCCTCATCCTCATCTTCGTTGTCTGCATCGTAATTGGCCTCATCCTCACCTTCCCCAGCTTCCTCGGCTTCTCCTTATTCATTACCCTACCACTCTTCTAGGAAAAACCATGCTAAGGGGACAGCATCAATTGGTTCTAATTCCTCCACGGGCACTTCTTTCAGGTCTTCCTCTGGATCCAAATCCTCTAGGTCCTGCGCCTGCCATGGTTCTCCTGCCGGTTCGAAGTTGCATGCCATCCTGATAGAAAAAGAAACTTAAGGTAAGGATTTTAATTTGTTAAAATTATAAGTGATAAGTTAATAATATAGGCATTCTACATAAATTCTATGCTGTAGAACTCATGATCTCCCATAACCCAAGGCCTGAAGGTTCACTAAACCTAAGCTCTGATACCAATTGTGACGCCCCATCCTCCGAGCACATTGAGACATACATAAATATAAATAAAGGGACATTCTAGCCGTTTATTAATATTTACATACGTCAGTTATTATATCGTAAAGAAGTTCTGAACTGTTTAAAAGTACATAACTATTACTGTTTCACTAAGAAATTTTAAAAATTACATTAAGTACGGGAAAACTAAATAAAAGAACAAAAGCATAGGTTTCAAATCCTCAAAATGCATCAGCGGGATCCACGTTCTCTTGGAACTCACCATGTTCTTCAAACTTTTCTTCTCCTTTTGGGATGACTTCCTCCAAAAACTTCTCCTCACTTGCAGCACGAATGCCATGAGTTAAAGCGTATAAGCAAAATGTTATGACCTTCAAACTAATCTCACGACACAAAAATTCACCGCAACGCATATCAAGTAACACTTAAGCTCACATTAAAGTTAAGGAGATAGAAAAATTTATGACAAGATAGCAAAGAAGTCAATAAACATGCGTGTATGAGATGCCGTGTATACAATGCAGATGCCCAACCCAACATACACCGATATTATAATAGAAATTCCACACCGGGAATCACCAGAGTAGACTTTTACGGGTATTTGATCATCATAGCCATCATCGCGCCTCGTTACGAATAGTAAATGCTTTGCCAGGCTTTATGCCACAACTGTTTTACTTAATAGCAATGGCGTGAGGTCTGCACCATACTCTAAGCTAACAAATTCAATAATCAATGCCATCCTCCAAGCCAACAATTTTAATAATCAATCAATCAGTAATATCAGACATATAATAAGCGGTTTATCCTACCTTAGGATTCGTGATGTCTCCGTCGGTGTCAACCGCAAGTCTAAGCCATCAAAACTAGAACGCAAATGACGAACCCATGGTACCCAACAATATTTATGATAAATCATTTCAAACACTGGGGACATGCCCAGGGTGTATAAACCAAATTTTGTAACACCAGAGACTCGCTCACGGTGTACAAGGGGAGTTCATCCCAAAATATTTTCAAAAATAGCAATCAAAAATGCCCTGGACTTATAATCAAGAAAGACAACTCAATACAGCCCATCTCAACAACGATTTGCATAGATAGACTCCAATATGTCAGGATACAAGTGACAATGTTCATAATGTGTACCATTGATCTCAAGTGCAACAATTTATAGCATGGTATCAAATAGCATGGCAAAGTTCATGGTACAACTCACAAAGCATAAGGTACAAGTATGTGAAGCACAAATTACATTTCTCAAGATATGATTCAAAACTTGTTGGCATGAGTTCTGATCATCGTACATTTAGTTAAAAATATTAATCAACTAATTCAAATCAATCATCATATAAAACTCGGGTCTCATAGCAAAGGATACTTAAATCACACTTAGTAACTTTTAAAGCCAAAATCGAGTATTAAAATAAAAGGGCCGACAAGATTTTGGGGCGTTTAGACATGGAATCAAATTATAATTTTTAAATATCATTTAGATAAAAATATTTTTTACAACTCTTATGTTTAACGCTAAAGCCAAAACTTAAGAAAAATATGTGAACAAAACATCCTAAGTAAAAATGGTTCAACACTTTTCTCACAAGTTTATCAAAAATAAGCCTCTATTCGTCTCGATTTTGGGGTATCAGATCAAGTCCAAAGGAGCTCATTTTTTTCCATGTCTTATTTTACCATGTTCCCAACAAGTTTTATGTTTAGTGCTAAGGGTAGTTATTTGGAACAAGTTAAATATTTTGGCCATTTAATAAAATAGGTTTTGTCAACCGCCAAAACTCAGTAGAGCCAGTTTTGGACAAAAAGTTTAAAATAGTTTGGAGGGACCATCCCGAGGCTTCTAGGTTTAATTTTTTGATAGAAAGTAGGTCAATATATTAGCTACAATGTTCATGTAGAACACGTTTGGAGTAGGTCACTAGAAATAAGGGGTTTGGGCTACACAAAAATATATGACAGAAGTATCCTTTGAGGGCTGAAACACAATAGAGGGTTTAGAGGGGTTTTGACTTATCAAACATCAATATTTTGTCCTCTATTTTGGTGGGTTGATAGATAAACATGTTATCTACAACATTTATATTTTGAAAAAAGTTCAGATCTCATTACAAACTAGGGTTTTCAAGTCAGTAGTGTTAACTGGTCGAAAAATAACACACTTTGGTAAAATTACAATATCTCGAGTTCTACTTACTCAAATGAGTTAAAACTAACTTTAGATGAAAGATAACACAACAATCTAAATCTGGATATAAATAACATGCTTAGATCAATTTTCTACGTTGAGTTATGGCATTTCAAAGTTCAGGACAGAAATATCTATGTTCTCAAAAATCAAGTCCCTTATGT
>JAOTRH010031014.1:0-21079 GCA_034768845.1 Heliamphora exappendiculata | reverse complement strand
ATCCCAAGCTTAGGTATACGAATAGAAAAGAAAGAACATTTCAAAAAGAAACAGAATCTCGAACCTAAGTTCGATAAGAAGAACCGACCCAACCGTTTAACCTTTTTGAGCTGAAGACCCAGGATAGAGAGTGAACCACACAAGCATATATGAAAACCTTAATATTGAGGGTAAGAATTCAAGGTTATAAGACCAAGTTGCTTGAGACAAGAGTTAAGCTCGAAAAGTCTTAAAAATCTAAATTTTGACTCATGAATACCATAAATCGAGAATTTAAGTACAATAAAGTACAAATTGACAAAATAACATAAAAATAATAAAAATACCCCTTAGTGGCCGACCACCTTGGGAAGAGTGCTAAAAAGTGACTTTTTACTTTCTTTTAGCTTAAAAAGGATGAGCAAGGTATTAAGTTAATCATTTTGATGATCCAATACTTGTTGAACTCCAATACTTGTTGAACAAGTAATATACATAATAATATGGTGTTATGTGTTAATAAAAGCAAACAAATCATTATTGAAATTTATAGACAACAAAATAAGTCAAAAGTCAGATATTTCCAAAGTAGCTTAATTTGACTTAAAAGACTACATCTATTTAATCAATTGCTATGGGAATAATATGGATACATGAAAATACTATATTAACATAAACATACCAAAATAATAGGTCTCAGTAGAAAAAGACACCAAAAAGATACATCAAATTAACTTTTAATACATTTTCTTGCACAAAAGGGCACGCAAATCGAGAAAAATCCCTTAATTGATGGGGGATCAAATTTTTTGTCCTCCCAAATTGGTCCTAGGCGAATTCCTCTTCCCCAAGTCTGATTTTTGTCCCCTCAAAGCTTACATTCAATTAATTAGCCCCTGTGATGGAAGAAAAAGTACAAAAAAAATTTAATGTTTCGTCCCCTTGCTTTCCTATATAATCCAAGCCCAAACACCATTCTTACCCCTTGATATTTCAGTGGAGAGAGAGGGAGAAAGACCAGATTTTTAGTGTTCTTCAGGATCCATGGAGGTATGAGAAAAGAAAGAAGGAGAAGAAGAAGAAGGGATCCAAGTAAAGGGTATTTGGAAACCGTGGTTCCAAAAGCCAAGTCCTTATAGTTTTTCACCATCTTTTGACCTCTTAAACAAGTAAGTAAAACTTATAAACCTTGTGTCTATGATCCCTCAAAATATCCCCCAACACATCCCTTTAAACACTCCAAGAACTAAGAACCGAAATCAAACCGAAAATGCGTCGTTGTTGGAAATTAGGGGCTGTTATGTTTATGAATGATATGAGATGTTGTTGTGTGTTGTTATCTTTGAGTTTAATGACCTCTAAGTGTGATGGAGCCTTGATATTAATGTCTAAAACACAAGCATGCAAAGAAATAGAACAAAAACTTGACATGACATAAGTAGGAGACTTGAACCCTAGAGACTTAATTTTTGAGAACTTTGATGTTTCTGTCCTGAGATTTGAAACGCCATAACTCAATGTAAAAAATTGATCTAAGCATGTTCTTTATGTCCATATTTTTTTTTGTGTTATCTTTCATCCAAAGTTGGTTTCAACTCATTTTCATAACTAGAAGTCAAGATATTGCAATTTTACTAAAATATGTCATTTTCTGACCAGTCAACATTACCGATTTGGAAACCCTAGTTTAGAGTACGATCTGAACTCTGTTCTAAACCTGGAAATTGTAGATAACATGTATATCTATCTACCCAGCAAACATGATCACAAAAAATTGAGGTTTGATAGGTCAAACCCCTCTGAAAGTATCTATTGATTTTCAGCCCTCGAGGAACATTCTGTCACATATTTGTATATGGCGTAAAACTCCTATTTTTAGTGACCTATTCCAAAAGTGGTCTACATTAACATTGTATCTAACATATTGAAGTATTTCTTACCCAAAAACCATTTTAAACCCTCTGTCCAAAATTGGCTCTGGTGAGTTTTGGCAGCTGATAGAACCTACTTTTTAAAATAGCCAAAAAGTATAACTTGTTTCAAACAACTACCCTTATCTCTAAACATGAAACTTGTAGGGTACGTGCTGGAAAAGAACATACTCACAAATCATCTCATTTGGATTTAATCTCGTACCCCAAAACAGAGGCCAATAGAAGTTCATTTTTGGTAAAAATCTTGAGAAAAGTGCTGAACCATTTTTTCTTGGGATGCCTTATTCACTTTTTTTCCTTATATTTTGGCTTTGGTGTTAAACATAAAAGTTGTAGAAAATATTTTAATCTAAATCATCTCGAAAAATCATAATCCAATTCTAAACCTAAATACCTCAAGTTGCTGCGGTACCTTAAAATTTAATGGTTTGGAAGAGAGTAATAAATGGTTAAGTTAAATCCTTAAACAAGTGAAGGTTTGGGCAAATGCGTAGTACCCCTTAAACATAAAAAGAAAGTAACCATGGTCCCTAAAACTAAAGAAAACATTCAACGGGTCCGAATCATTTTAGTTTCATTGGCTAAAGGGGGAGAATTCCGTGTTAATGGACGAGTCATGCTTTGCTTGTTAGGCACGGAGATTGTAGAACCCAGGGGTCCTGCTTAGCTTGCTGGGGGAGGCTCAGTTCATACGCATATTATACAGGGTGATAGTGCTTAGCCATTATCTTGAACTTGAGTTTATATAAATGATATTTGAAAATGCTTTGAAGCGCATGATTTGAACTATGACCAATTTGACGATTGCATGAATCTGTTATTTTCAAATGCCATGATGTCTTTAATTCAAGTGTGCTATCTATGTTATTTTGAGCTAGCATGATGTTATTATGAAAGTATGATTAATGTTGTATAGTTGTTCAAAAGTGCCAAGTTACAAGGGTTTTCAGCCATTTATATCCCGTTATGAGGGAGGTTACCCAACTATGGGTTTTTTCATTTGTCCTTATAGGGGAGGTTTTCCATTGAGCGGGGGGTTTTTCCCTTAAAAGCATTGCGGGCTAAGTTTCGGACAGCACATACCACTCGTGCTTGGTGGAGAGTGGCCCTCATTCTATCATTTTGCTATTCGTGCATTGAGAATTGAGGTTACGGTACTGTCAAAACTCCCGATCGTGAGGTTGATGACTAGTTGGACATTGTTGGGGTTTGAGTTTAAATTGAAGAAAGTGGTTATGCAAATTTGAATTTGTGGAGGTTGAGCCAGGGACATGTTTTTGTTTGTAATAGTGAAACGGTTCTGTATAATCTGTGATATTTTTATGTTCAAGCAAATGCATTAGTTTCTGTATTTTTGTAGCAAATGTGATGAACTGTCTTTAAAAAGAGTTTTTAGTTATCCTTAACAAAGTAACTATCTTTTTTGATCATGGTAATACTAAGTGCGCTCTCCTGTAACTTCTATAGTTGCAGATACTAGGAACGGTTAGAAGTTGGTCCACCACATGCGTCATCGAGTAGTTTTGGACCTGGTGTTGGAAATCATTTTGGCCAATTTTTCTTTTGTCTGATTTTAGTGTTAGCTAAGCTTTATGTGTAAGTTTTGAAGGTCTTTGATCTTTTGGGTGTAATGTATGCCTTGGGATGGAGAATCCCTAGTGACTCTTGTTTATCTATTTTGTTATTAAGACTTATGTTACTTAGAAGTTCTTATTTGGTCTTTTAATATCTTTACCCTTTGTCTATCTCTTGGACTGCCATCCTCCGGCAGGATCATACCCCCCTTTGTGTAGTTTTGGTGCCTTACGGGTGCGGGGTGTTATATTTGGTATCAGAGCCCTAGGTTATAGATTCTGTAGACTTGTTAGAATGTGGTCTATGGGAAACCGTAGGTTAAGTGTGTCGTCTCGCGGTCTATTGAGAAGAGTGGTTTAGACTTGGGGTTATCATACCTTTGCCTTTGGGCATCTGACTGACTGGCTTTGAGGTCCATTTGGGAAATGCGTTCTGTAGACGCAGAGTCCTAATTGGAAGTCTAAGCAAGTTATAAGATTGGGGAGATAACACAGAAGGGGGTCTTGTGTTGCTGTCGACTTGTGAAATCTATATGAGTTATCAGATTAAGGGGGACGAACCTTGTGTCATTAAAACTTTTCATAGACAGTTTGTTTTTATCCTTATATTTATAAGATGGACTCCTGTGTCGAGCCGTAAGTCATAGCTTTCCTACGATATGAGGGAGCATGGAGAACCTAAGACAGAGCGTCATTCAACCCAAACTAGTATAATAAGGCACGACAAGAAGAATCTCCGCAAATGGGACCGGTGAAACCTGATCCAACCGCTAAGATGTTGGAGGAGATCGTAGGACTGACCGAACAGAACACGAGTTAGATCATAATGCGAGCTCAAAGGAACAGAAACCCCTTAATTAAACAATTTAAGGATCTGGGCATAAAAGAGTTCATAGGAACCCTTTGCCCTGCAAAAATAGAAAACTGATTGAAGAATGTCGTGCGTATTCTGGATAGGTTGGGGGTAGATGCGGATAATAGGTTAGACCTCATATCTTTTATGTTTAGGGGAGAAACATACCACTGATGGGAAGCCATGGAACGGTTCTTGAAGATGCTAGTGCCAAGAGTTGAACCTCCCGAATCGCTTGGGATCCTTTTGAGAAAACGTTCAACGTGTAGTACAAGCCCATAAACTATAAGCATGAGAAGGAGCATGAATTCATCGACCTGGAACAATGAAGGATGACTGTGGCAAAATTTGAGATGAAGTTTACAGAGTTATCACGATATGACACCCAACTTATACCTGATGAGGAGATAAGGTGTAGAAAGTTCAAGAATGGATTAAGTTTTTAGATTACAACAAGGATGATGGTTCTCGAGATGAACAACTACGCAAAATGGGTGAACGTAGCACAATCAATTGCAATGCGGGCCAGAAGGACCAATAACTCTTTAGTTAAACAATTCAAGGATTAAAGTACCAAGGAGTTTGTGAAAATAGTTAGTCCCGCTGACGCTAAAAATTGCTCAAGCGGTGGAGTGCGCATTTTATACAAACTGAGTTGTTCATATAGTAAGTTCTTAAGTATCGATTTATATTCGTTTGACATCTAGACTATGTAACTCGTATGGAGTTAGTATTCGATTTTTGTTGTGGTATCGGTGTGAGTCGCAAGAAAGTTACTTTCGAAAACCTTTTGTGATGTGACCCATTAGGGAAAACCTGTTTAGATTAGTGCATAAATGTTGTTTGTATAGAAAAAAAAATTTCTCATGGGAATGTGTTGACTCTATGCATGAGAAGTTGAAAGGTGATATAATTCTACTGTTTCTGGTAGAGTTGCGAAGCAACTTAGTGTGAGTACACGGGAGGAATAAGTGTTTGGATGAGGATAGTGAAAGCGTAAGTGAAACTGTTCAAATTAATGGGCATAATTTTTGTAAATTGGCCTTGACTGAATCGAGTGTCTTGGTAAAATGAGGGTAAGATGAAATAGTTAAAGTGAGAAAGTGGTTTTTTGTTCGGTTGTGCGGCAGAGAATGTGTGAAGGGATTGAGTGATGATGGTAAGAGATTTTAGAATCAGGAGTTAGTACAGTACAATTAAAGTATTGTTGGGTGAGTGGTACGTATGTAAAGGAAAGATGCAAATGTGTACTGTGTTGTGACAAGGGTTGTAATTGGGTTCGTGTGGGTAAGCATATGCCTGTGGAGTGTTTAGTCTATGTGATATGTTTAGCCATAGTAACTCATTAGGTTCAAGTGGCAGTATTAGTCTTGATGGTCATAAGGCTAGAGTGAAAATTAAAAGTGTGTAAAGATTATGTATTGAAGATAGAAGATAGGGAGAGGTTGGTAGATTTAATGCCTTTGGTTATATCTGAGTTTGATTTGATTCTTGGGATGGAATGGTTGTCATCCTACCATGCATCACTAGACTGTCTTTAGGACTCGTTACGAGCATTAGGAGTTTGTGGTGATGCCTTTCGGGATAACGAATGCGCTTGTTATATTTATGAACCTGATGGATTGGGTGTTTAGAAGCTTTTTAGGCCAATTTGTAAATTGCATTGATAAACAATTTTTGGTTATATTCTCAGAGTGAAGAGGAACATAGAAAACATTTGAAGATTTTTTTTTTCCTAAGAAAGCACAAGTTGTATGTAAAATTCAAAAAGTGTGAATTTTAGTTGGATCGAGTGGTATAGCTAGGTATGTTATATCTAGAGGCGGAATACAAGTGAACTTAATGAATGTGAAAGCAGTAGTCATTTGAAAAAGGCCAACTAGCGTGACTGAGATACAAAGCTTTTTGGGGTTAGCTGGTTATTATTGGCGTTTTATCTGGGACTTTTCTCTAATTGCAAAACCCTTAGTTGGGCTAACTCAGAAGAATGTCAAGTTTGGATGATCCGACGGATGCGAATGAAGTTTTCAAGAGTGGAAGTCCAAACTGGTGTCAGCACCTGTGCTTACCCTTCCGTCAGGCAACGAGGGCTTTGTTATTTATAGTGATGCGTAACACCAATGTTTGGGATTGCGTATTGATGCAACACAGGAAGGTTATCGCCTATGCGTATAGACAATTAAAACCTCAAGAGAAGAATTATCCTACCCACGATCTAGAGTTAGTCACAATCGTCTTTGTGCTCAAGATATAGAGAAATTATTTGTACGGCGTTCCTTATGAGATCTTTACGAATCATCAGAGTTTGAAGTATATTTTTACCTAAAAAGAGCTGAACTTAAGGTCAAGGAGATGGATGGAGTTAATTAAGGATTATGACAGCATGATTCACTTTCATCCAGGGAGGGCTAACGTCGTAGCATATACCCTAAGTCAAAAATCATTGGGGAAAATAGCGCATCTACGAGCAGTACGAGCTGGTACATTTTTTGAAATACAAATGCTTAGAACCCATCTTGCCATAGGAAAGAATGGAGGCATATTAGCAACTCTGAGCGTAAGACAAATTTTTTATTTTTTGGGATCAAATTCAAACAGCTCAATTGGCGGATAATCAAGTGTTCAAGATAAGGGCAAAAACAATGGCTAAAGAGAAGACAGAATTTGATATTTGAAATGACGTGTTGTGGTTCGGTCACAAAGAGTATGAGCTGAATAATGGGGAGTTAAGGAGGCAAGTCTTAGACAAAGCGCATAATTCGACATGCACCATGCACCCGAAAAGTACGAAGTTGTATAGAGACTTAAAGAAAATATATTAGTGAAGTGGGATGAAGAAGAACGTAGAAAATTTCATAACAAGATGTTTAGTATACCTACAAGAAAGGATTGAACACCAGAAGTCAACAGAATTATTACAACCGTTACCAGTACCCGAGTGGAGGTGGGAACATAATACCATGGATTTCATAACCGGACTCCCTCGAACACCCAATGAGAGTCATATTTTTTCAGATAATTGTGGATAGGTTGACATTGTCAGCTCACTACCTACCAATAAAGATGACGTATTCTGCGGATCGGTTTGCATGGCTTCATATCGATGAAATCATTAGGCTACACGAAGTAACAGTTTCTATAGTACCGGACAGAAATTCACGTTTTACGTCCTAATTTTGGCCAAGCTTATAAGAAGCATTTAGGACTACTTTAAAGTTTTGCATAGCTTTTCGTCTACAAATTGACGGTCAATCGGAGAGAATAATTCAGACCTTAGAAGATATGCTTAGAGCATACATTCTAGATTTTGCTAGAAGCTGGGAGGAATATTTGTCGTTAATCAAGTTCGCATATAACAATAGTTTTCATCAACTATAGGGGTTGCCCCTTACGAAGTGTTGTACGGCAAGAAATGTCAAAACCCAATTTGTTGGGAAGAAGTCAAAAAGAGGAAGTTGCTTGGACTCGAGATAGTTCAAATAACCACTGATAAGATTAAGTTGATCCGAGAGAGATTGAAGCAATCGCAAGACAAACAGAAGAGTTGTGCAGATAATCAGAGACGCGACCTGGAGTTTGTAGCGGGGGACCGTGCGTTCTTAAAGATATCACCATGGAAGGGTATGATTAATCTAAAAGAGTTTTCTCCTGTACGGGTGTGTGTAAGCCCGGTAAGGGTGTGTGTGTAAGTCCTACAAAGGTTTTGCGCGAAGCCTGATAAGCGTGAGGGTTGGTCTTCAAAGGCATTTGAGTTATAATTCCTTTTAAGGGTAAGTGTTAGGCTTTAATGGCATTTTGAATTGATTGATAGAGTCGTGTGTTAGAAACTATTAGTTTGAGCCGTGGCTTTGGCTCTAAAGCCTTATCATGAAAAATATCCATGTCTCTCTGATCGAGGTATGTAAATTTTGAGGATGAAATTTCTTAAAGGAGAGGAGATTGTAATAGCCCGAACTCAAGTATGCAAATAGAAAACAAAGAACGTTTAAAAAAAACCGAATCTCGAACCTAAGCTCCGTAAGAAGAACCAGCCCAACCGTTTAACCTTTTTGAGCTGAAGGCCCAGGATAGAGGGGGAACCACACAAGCATATATTAAAACCCTAATATTATGGGTAAGAACTCAAGGTTATAAGACCAAGTTGGTTGAGACAAGAGTTAAGCTCGAAAAATCTTAAAACTCTAAATTTTGACACATGAATACCATAAATTAAGGATTTAAGTACAATATAGTAGAAAAGGACAAAATACCATAAAAAATAATAAAAATACCCCTTAGTGGTAGACCATCTTGGGAAGAGTGCCAAAAAGTAACTGTTTGCTTTCTTTTAGCTTAAAATAATGAGAAAAGTATTAAGTTAAGCATTTTGATGATCAAATACTTGTTGAACAAGTAATATACATAATAATATGGTGTTATATGTTAACAAAAGTAAACAAATCATTATCAAAATTCATACACAACAAAATAAGTCAAAAAGTCAGATATTGCCAAAGTAGCTTAATTTGACTTAAAAGATTACATCTATTTAATCAATTGCTATGAGAATTATGATGATACATGAAAATACTATATTTATAATAAACATACCAAAATAATAGGTCTCAGTAGGAAAAGATACCAAAAAGATACATCAAATTAACTTTTAATGCATTTTCTTGCACAAAAGGGCACGCAAATTGAGAAAAAACTCCTTGATTGATGGAGGGTCAGATTTTTTGCCCCCCAAACTGGTCCTAGCCGAATTCCTCTTCCCCAAGTCCGATTTTTGTCCCCTCAAAGCTTACATTCAATTAATTAGCCCATGTGATGGAAGCAAAAGTACAAAAAAAAATTAATATTTTGTCCCCTTGCTTTCCTATATAATCCAAGCCCAAACACCATTCTTCTCCCTTGATATTTTGGTGGAGAGAGAGGGAGAAAGACCATATTTTTAGTGTTCTTGAAGGTCCATGGATGTTTGAGAAAAGAAAGAAGGAGAAGAAGAAGATGGGATCCAAGAAATGGGTCATTGAAGACCATGGTTCCAAAAGCCAAGTCCTTATAGTTTTCCACCATCTTTTGACCTCTTAAACAAGTAATTAAAATCTCTAAATCTTGTGTCTAAGAGCCCTCAAAATATCTCCCAACACATCCCTTTAAACACTCTAAGAACTAAGAACCAAAATTAAACTGAAAAGGCGTCATAGTTGGAAATTAGGGGCTGTTATGTTTATGAATGATATGAGATGTTGTTGTGTGTTGTTATCTTTGAGTTTGATGGCCTCTAAGTATGCTGGAGCCTTGATATTAAAGTCTAAAATACAAGCATGCAAATAAATGGAACAAAAACTTGACATGACATAAGTAGGAGACTTGAACCCTAAGAGACTTAATTTTTGAGAACTTTGATGTTTCTGTCCTAAGATTTGAAATTTCATAACTCAATGTAGAAACTTTATCTAAGTATGCTCTTTATATCCAGATATTTATTTTTTTGTTATCGTTCATCCAAAGTTAGTTTCAATTCATTTTCATAACTAGAACTCGAGATATTGCAATTTTATCAAAATGTGTCATTTTCTAACAAGTCAACATTACCGATTTGAAAACCCTACTTTCGAGTATGATCCAAACTCTGGTCTAAACATGAAAATTTTAGATAACACATATATCTATCTACCCACCAAACATAAGCACAAAACATTGAGGTTTGTTAGGTCAAAACCCCTCTGAAAGTTTTTGTTGATTTTTAGCCCTCGAGAAACATTCTGTCACATATTTTTATATGGCCCAAAACCGCTACTTTTAGTTACCTATTTCGAAGGTGGTCTACATGAATATTGTATCTAACATATTGAAATATTTTCTGCCCAAAAATTAGACTTTAAAGCCTCGAGAGGATACCCAAAAATCATTTCAAACCCTCTGTCCAAAACCAACTCTGCTGAATTTTGGCGGCTGACAAAATTCACTTTTTAAAATGGCCAAAACGTCTAATTTGTTTCAAACAACTAGCCTTAACTCTAAATATGAAACTTGTAGGGTACATTCTGACAAAAAAACATACTCAAAAATGGACTTTAATCTAAATCATTACCAAAAATCATAATCCAATTCTAAGCCTAAGTACCTCAAGTTGCTGCGGTACCTTAGAATTTAATGGTTTG
Organism: Heliamphora exappendiculata; assembly: GCA_034768845.1. Classification (NCBI taxonomy): domain Eukaryota; kingdom Viridiplantae; phylum Streptophyta; class Magnoliopsida; order Ericales; family Sarraceniaceae; genus Heliamphora; species Heliamphora exappendiculata. The sequence goes on along the minus strand of JAOTRH010031014.1, from coordinate 10,590 downwards.
GAAGAGAGTAATAAATGGTTAAGTAAAATTCTTAAACAAGTGAAGGTTTGGGGAAGTGCGTAGTACCCCTTAAACATAAAAATAAAGTAACCATGGTCACTAAAACCAAAGAAAAAATTCAACGGTCCGAATCATTTTAGTTTCATCGGCTAAAGGGGTAGGATTACGTGTTAACGGACGAGTCGTGCTTTTCTTGTTATGCATGGAGATTGTAGAACCCGAAGGTCCTGCTTAGCTTGCTGGGGGAGGCTCAGTTCATACGCATATTATACAAGGTGACAGTACTTAGCCATTATCTTAAAATTTAGTTTATATAAATGATATTTAAAAATGCTTTGAAGCGCATGATTTGAACTATGACCAATTTGACGATTGCATGAATCTGTTGTTTTCAAATGTCATGATGTCTTTAATTCAAGTGTGCTATCTATGTTATTTTGAGCTAGCATGATGTTATTATGAAAGTATGATTAATGTTGTATAGTTGTTCCAAAGTGCTAAGTTACAAGGATTTTCAGCCATTTATATCTCGTTATGAGGAAGGTTACCCAACTATGGGTTTCTCATTTGTCCTTATAGGGGAGGTTTTCCATTGAGCGGGGGGTTTTGCCTTAAAGGCATTGCGAGCTAAGTCCCGGACAGCACATACCACTCGTGCTTGGTGGAGAGTGGCCCTCATTCTATTATTTTTCTATCCGTGCATTGAGAATTGAGGTTACGGTATTGTCGGAACTCCCGGTCATGAGGTTGATGACTACTTGGACATTATTGGGGTTTGAGTCTAGATTTGAGAAAGTGGTCATGAAAATTTGAATTTGTGGCGATTGATCCATGGACATGTTTCTGTTTGTAATACTGAAATGGTTTTGTATAATCTATGATATTTTCATGTTCAAGCAAATGCATTAGTTTCTGTATTTTCGTAGCAAATGTGATGAACTGTCTTTAGAAAGAGTTTTCAGTTATCCTCAACACAATAACTATCTTTTCTGTTCATGATAATGTTAAGTTTGCTCTCCTGTAACCTCTATGATTGCAGATACCAGAAACAGCTAGAAGTTGGTCCACCACAGGCGTCATCGAGTAGTTTTGGATATGGTGTTGGAAATCATTTTGGTCAATTTTCCTTTTGTCTGGTTTTAGTGTTGGCTAAGCTTCATGTGTAAGTTTTGAAGGTCTTTGTTCTTTTAGATGTAACGTATGCCTTGGGATGGCGAATCATTTGTGACTCTTGTTTACCTCTTTTGATATTAAGATTTGTGTCACTTAGAAGTTCTTATTTGGTCTTTTAATATCTTTATCCTTTGTCTATCTCTTTGACTGCCAGCCTCCGATAGGATCATACCTTCCTTTGTGTAGTTTTGGCACCTTACGGGTGCGAGATGTTATATATATAATTATATATATACATACAAGAGGCCAACAACCTAGGAGAATGTGCCAGACTTGGTTGCCAAGTTTTCTTAACCTAGGTTAGTGAAAAGAAACCCAAGTTAACTAAACCTAACCATAGTTAGCAAAGCTTCTCAAGAAAGCTTCGTACTTGACTTTTCTCTATAAAAAGAGCCCAAACCTTCTATTCTTTCTTTAGAAATTTTGTGCATATATATATACAGAGAGAGAGAGAGAGAGAGAGAGAGAAGAAGAAGAAGAAGAAGAAAGAAGAAGAAAGGAGGAGGATCCATGGAGCTTGAAAGCTAAGTGTGGCGTTGAGATTTTGGAATTTTAAAAATATTTCAAAAATAAGGGAATTCAAAGATGTTTAAAAAATATTTTAACACCTTAAAAGCTAAATTTTGAAAATTTCTTTTGTTGGAAATAGAGTTTCCACCTAGTTTTTGAGAAAAATTAAAAAAAAACAAAAATAGCTACTGATCTTTAAAACGTTTAACTCGAGAAAGAAGGTTTGGGGGTTAAGGTACGAATCGAGGAAGGTGTAAGGCATCCCGTTCGCCCAACCATAAGGTTGGCCTCTACTAATCATCATTGGTTCTTTAAAAGAATTTTGCAAATGCATGCAAATCTAGGAAATGAAAGTAAAGAGAGAACATCTAAAATCAGATATAGAAAATACATAACATATGTACATAACACTCCAAATTATGACAAATAAAGGGATGAATTTCTAAGTCCTACGACATGCAAGTTCTAATTAAAGGATATATAAAACATACCCGCATGCAATATTATTAAAACAACCTAAACTAGTATTATTCAAATAAAAGAACAAAAATATACTAAAAATTGTTAAAATTATCTAAATTTGAATTGTTACAAAATAAGCTAAATTATTCTAAACATAATTTTTAAAAAAATTAACTAAAACGTGCATATTATCAAAGAAAACTAGATTAACATGATGAATTAATATGAGATACATGAAAAATCCTAAAAAAAAATTGCAAAAGAAACTTATACTAGAAAGAAAAGAGGTTAGAAAAATGCTATTTTAACAAACGAAAATCTAATTATTTACATTTATATTTTAAAAGAGATAAAAAAAAATAAAAAGAAAAGAGAACAAAAGATAAGGAAGTTGCAATTTTAGAAAATATAGTTTAAGAACCTTTTTATGATTTTTGGATTTAACAAGGTAAAAGGAAAGAAAATTGAGCTAAGTACTAACAAATGAAAGTAAATTATCATTAGAAAGGAAAAAAAAGTGGAATACTAGTAAGAAGAAAAATAAAACTATATTAAAAGAAAATGAAAAGGAAAATGAACATTAAAAGGGAAAAATTTGCATTATAAGAAGAAAAGAAAAATAAATGAAACAGTACGGGAAACTTAAACTACATTAAAAGAAAAAGGAAAAGAAAAAAAAAGAAAAAAAAAGCTAGAAAGGAAATATTAAGTTAGAAAGAAAATAAAGTGGAACATTGAATTAATGTTACAAGAACATAAAAATGAAATAGAATGCTAGTGAAAGAAAATTAAACTAACTAAAGGAAAAGAAAAGAAAAGAAATGTTATAACATTAAATTAACATAAAAAGAAAAAAAATAAAACGAAATACTAGAATTAAATGGATGTAATATTAACAATAACCACCATTTTCATGTAAGTACTTTGATTATAACAACAACGACATTGTTGGTCGTATTGCTAAATCATATTAGCATTATTTAATAATGATTTAATAAGCTTAATACAGATAAAATAATTGATATTCGAGTAAACAAATAAACAAGCTAAACAAAATTAAACAAGCTAAACAAGCTGAATATATTAATTAAAAATGAATTCTAATGATTGAAACAACTATACAATGTAAATGAAGTAAGACAATGAAATTAATCCGGTCACTCCAAAGATGTAGAAAAATAGAGTTTAGAAAGATCGGAGATCCAAACTAAGTACCTGGATTGCTAAGGAATCCTCAAGTTGGGAAGTGGTAATGCGGTTCTCGGGCAATGATCCAAGCTAGGGTTTCAGGACTTCGGTAGGGGTTCGGTGTCAGTATTTCAACAGGGTTTCGGCGTCGGGGCTCGGATTGCTCGGCGAATCGGTAGATCTTCTTTCACTAAACCCCTATCTAATTTTTATGTCCTTTAAAATGCACCAGAGGTACGGTATTTATAGAGTTTATCAACCAATGAGATGCTGCCACGTTTTATGACACATTAGGCCATTTGGAGTTGGCGGTCACCAGGTAGGATATGGCGATCGCCATGTATAAAGAAGGTTCTAAAGGGTTCTATTGCCAGTCGCCACATTGAACATGGCGATCTCCACTTTTGGAATGACTTGGACAACAAGTTATCGATGGTTCAACAAAATTTCATTGGTTTGAAGGTTTTGGGTTCAAATATCGTGATTGGATAACTTACCTAGGGTTAGAGTGCCTAGTTTTCTAGGGCTTGAAAGAACCGAAGGATCGTCACTTACACACAAACCTAGGGTTAGGGTGCCTAGTTTTCTAGGGCTTGAAAGAGCCGAAAGATCGTCACTTACACACGAACCTAAGGTTTGGGTGCCTAGTTTTCTAGGATTTGGAAGAACCGAAGGATCATCACTTACACACGAACCTATGGTTAGGGTGCCTAGTTTTCTAGGGCTTAAAAGAACCGAAAGATCATCACTTACACACGAACCTAGGGTTTTTTATTGCTTTTGGTTATCTGCTACATATTTTGTGTTTAATTTTCTCTTTATATATCTTCTCTTTTTAGGCTGGTCACTATGTCCGTGGCTTCGGAGGTTCTGCCTCCGGACAGGTATTGGAGTGGTATAATGCCCTCTCTGTTCCTAGCTGGGCCTATGCTGATGCCTCCGATTTTGCTCGATTCATAGCTTTGTTGGGTAGGACGAGCAATGATCGGGTCTAGCTGATGGCCCTGGCGGAGCGGTGGTGAGATACCACCAATACTTTTCATTTCACCGCGTTCGAGGCTACATTGACGCCTCTAGATTTTGCTCTTATTACCGGCATCCGGGTTGGAGGCACCCCTATTCCGTTCGATCTAACCATCGCTCGTTCCGCTGATGCGCTGACGTATTTTCTTGGAGATGTTCCCACCTAGATGGACAGAGACCGGGTTCGATACACCTGGTTCTTGAGAGATTCAGACATTTCCACTGCACCAAACCCCACCACTATGAGTGGGTCGCCCGAGGCTTCCTGATGTATATGTTTGGTACCTCCTTGTTCTCGAACAAGGAGAACACCATTCATTTGCATTACTTAGGTGGCCTACCTCGTCTTGATCGGGTTGCTTCATATGACTGGGGAGGCGCTGCTCTGGCTACTCTCTAAAGCTTCGTGAGGACTCTCACTGGGTTTTCCCAGGAGCTCATCATTGGGGGATACTGGAGGGTCTGGGAGGTACGATTTTAGTTTCTACGCTCTTCCATTCATTTCTATTTTTTATTATCCATTATCTACTTGCTAACATCTTCTTTTTGCAGCTATGGACTTATAAGTTCCTCGGCTTCACGTCCTGGCGAACTCTGCAGCGGACCCTCTAGTCATTCCTCGTGTAGCCCAGTGGCCCTGAGGGCTGAAGGGAAAGAAGGCCAAGGGAAAGGACATTGACCGGTTTCAAGTCTCACTAGACCGGTTGACTCCCGACCAGGTATCATTATTTCCTGATACTGCACTATATATTGTATTATGCATTATACTGCTCACTGTACTGCACTGCATTGTGATGTACTATTCTTTTTCTACACACTGATCACCATATTTTGTTCATTGATTTCTATACACTGCACTATTCACCGTACTCTAGAAGTTCACTAGGATGTTTGGCAGGGAGTAGAGGATCGGGCTGGCACAGACCTGATGCACAGTCGAGATATCGCTTCGAGACGGATCCTGCTGGAGGGTCCATTCGGGCAGGAGTATTATCTAAGGGAGCTAGTGGTTCGCTAGTCGCTCAGCCTGGATCACTTCTGGATCCCAGTGGTTCCTCCAACCTGTATGCGTCAGACCGATCATCAAGGTCGGGTCGACCTACTCTTGGAGCTGGTGGGGACTTTAGCCTCGGAGCTGCTGGTGGCTGAGGGGGACTATGCTACCTAGGCCCAAGCCCATTTACTCGGTTCATTGGGACCTGGCCCGGCTACCCCTAGTGGCAGGAGACAGAAACACGTGCCAAAGGATGCTGAGGCTACTGTTGGGGCTGCTGCTACTGGAGCTGCCGCTACTGCTGAAGTGGCTACTGGAGGAGCTGGGGCTGGGGCTGTCGAGATACCCTGGACAGTATCATCTTTTATTGCCGGGTATCCTTTCAACATCCTTCTCCCGATTTCTCCTGCTCTAGAGTTTTGACCGGTGCATACTCAGGTTTGCTTCTTTTCACTGCTTTATTTCCTATTCTTCCTCTATTTAGACCGCTTAGCTTTTCAGTTTTTTGGGCATGTGGATCAGACCTGGCTGGATCGCCTCATGCTAGTGGTGAGTGGCATGCGAACCTTAATTCGCCAGCAAGATGCAGCTCTGCGTGCAGCTGGGGTCCCTTTTGTCCCTCTACCAGTGAGTATTTTCCTTTTGTTCTCGTTATCCTGTTCTGTACTGCACTTTTTCCTTACTTTTACTCCTCTTTTACAGGCACCAGTAGCTGCCACCGATGCAGTTCCATCTCAGGCTCCTCAACCCTTTGCTCATGCTCTAGTCCCATCTTCAGGAAGAGGTCGTGAGCCCCGTGCCACTTCTCGAGCATGTCCCCGAGGATCTGTTTCATTTGCTCAGAGCCGATCTAGAGTTGTCTCCTCCTCTTCTGGCAGCGATGACGGCAACGATTTTGATAGACTCTTCGAGGATGACAATTCGGAGGAGGCCGGTTCTTCTTCCTATCGGGTCCGCCCGAGATGAGAGTGAGAGAGAGAGTCCCCCCCCCCCATCTTTATTTTTTGATACATTTTATTTTGATGGGCCAGCGTGCCCCAGCTTGATACACTTTGGGCCTACGTACCCCTGTTTGCTGTTATATTGGGCCTGGGTGTCCCGGTTACATTTTGATACAATATACCACTTTTTGATGCATTTTGGGCCATCGTGCCATTTATTACTTCACATGTTTATCTGTTGCATGACTTTCCTTTATTTACTGCTCAAACTATCTTGGATGCATAATTCAAATGCCACAATTTATACATATCACAAATTGCAAACTGACACACACTTGCCACGTTTACACATGACGGTTGCCATAATGTAACATTGCGATCGCCTGGTCAAAGGGATGATGTCACTGTACGATGCTTTTTAGACTTGGCAGTCGCCAACTCTAAGGCGGCGGTCGCCATATTAAACGTACTTTTTGCTAAACTTTTGATTTTTTGCCTTTTCCTACCTTATAAATACAGCTCTGGATGCCCCATTTTCTGTTATTCTCACTCAGATGGCTAGTCCCCTTTCTTCATGGGTTGAGGCATTCTCCCATATTGAGCATTTGAATTTTACTCCTTTCGGTATCAACTCCTTATTTCCTCTTATGGCCATAAAGGTTGATGGATCTTTGTTGAAAGTTGCTGCTCAGCTGTGGGACCCGCGATCCCACGTCTTTCGATTCGACCTTGAAGAGCTATGCTCCACTGTGGAGGAGTTTGCTGCCATTTTGGATTTGGCCCCACGGAGTTCCGTTGTGGTTCCCACTTTCTTTCTTTTGACCCGTCAACAGGTGATACAGCTCTGTGGCCTGTCTAAAATGGAGGCCTCTCTTCTAACACAAGATGACTATCTTGACAAACCCTAGATTATTGATAGATTCTGCCCTACTGGTGACCTCAGTGACCTCAAATTTCAGCTGCGGTGACGTTATGCTCTTTGCTTCTGCCTTCTTGCCCAATATCTCTTCATTCCCTATGACGAGCGAGTTAGCTACGCACTGGTTGACATTGCGGGTCAGATGCGGATGGGGAAAGATTTTGTGCCACTTGTCTTAGCCGAGACACTGCTGGGCCTAGATGTCGTTCATTGCGGTGAGACCACTACTTTTGTTTGTTGCCCCTTACTTCTTCAGGTAAGCCCTAAACCTTTCTTTCATCGAAATTTTGTTGTATTGCAAGTCTTTTCCTTCACTATTCTCACTTTTGCTGTAGATCTGGCTGATGGAGAAGGTAAACCTTGTACAGAAACCAGCAACTGATAGACACAGTGCTACAGCTTTCCTTTACCGCCCCTGTTATCTGATATGCTGCACCGAGACAGCCTGGCGACAGTACCACTCATCCCTGACTGGCCTAGATATCACCTGGATGTGCCCCTAGTAGCAGATCCCTGCCATGACTCTGACCACCATGGATCATCCTGGTGTCTTGCTGATTGGTCGCAGTCAGATCGTCTTTCCTAGTATCCAAGGCCGTCTATTTTCATCTGTGCTGCAGGCTCCATTTCTAACGCTGTATCGGGATGCCTTGCCATCTCGTTCACGTATGGAGATGCAAGAGTTGCAGTGTCCTAATCTTTCTGATGAATACAAGTCGTGGCTGATGCAGGATCGGTAAAAGAAAGATAAAGAAGAAGGAAAATAAGTAGCAAAAGGGAGAAGGATTTGAGGCCTCCTGCTTTGTTTCAAAGATTTCATAGCTTTTCTTTTTTCGTTTGTAGAGTTTGGGACTTGCGTGCCTTCCTTATAAAAAACTTTGTATTTGATTAAAACAATAAAAAATTCCCACTTTATGTTTAAGATGGTTCAAATTTATACAAAATTTGAATGACTTTATTATCAAAATTCAAATATAAATTTGCACTGGCCTTACTCAGATTCAAAATGATTTAAAACACAGAATGTGGATAGACTTCTCAAAAGAAGCTGCCTACGTATCCCAAAAAGTTGGAATCGGGTCATAACGTAGTTCGAGCTCAGTTTTCCCTTAGGCATTGACACTCCTCTTTTGTGGTGCCCTAACTTTTTCCAAGGTCGCCATTTCAAATTTTTGGCCTTGCAGGCTTCTCTAACTTTTGCCTGAGTTGCCTTTTCGATTTTCACCTCAGCGAGCTTTTACTATCTTTTTATTTTTACCTCAAGGATAGTACTTTTTGAGTTGGTCGAGGTTTACTAGAGTGGAGAACACATTGCCATCCAAATCCATAATAATGGTCACACCACCGGTGATGATGGTTTTGATGAGAAACAATCCGAACTAGTTCGGCTTGAATTTGCCTCTCGAGTAAAAAATAGGAGCTCTGATTTCCTTAAAGACCAAATCCCCGTCTCTGAGATCACGGGTCTTTACCTTTTTATTGCACGCTCATGCTATCCTCCTCTGATATCCTTGTACATGAAACAGAGCCTGCAATCTACTTTCATCAAACAAGAGCAATTCTTCCATACGGCTCATCTACCATTCTGCTTCTGAAATACTCGCTTTTGCCACCACTCTTAGCGAAGGGATTTCCACCTTAATGAGAAGAACAGCTTCCATCCCGTACACTAAAGAGTATGGTGTAGTTCCGATTGAAGTTCTGATCGACGTTCGGTATCCCCAAAGTGTAAGTGGTAGATGCACCGACCAATCCTTATGTGAGTTGATTGTCTTTTGAAGAATTTTCTTGATGTTCTTGTTTGCTGCCTCAACCGCTCCATTGGTCTGCGACTGATATGGTGAGGACTTGTGAGCCACTATTCGATATTCCTCAAAAAGATCTAAGATCTCCCCTTGAAAATGCGAGTTATTATCTAAGATGACCTCATGGGGCACTCCGTGCCGGCAAATGATGTTTTTCTTGATGAACTTAGCAACATGAGAGGCTTTCAATACCAAGTAGGAGGCTGCTTTCACCCACTTGGTAAAGTAGTCAATGGCCACTAAGATGAACTCGTGCCCATTCGACGCCTTCGGTATTGCCTTGCAAATCACATCAATGCCCCATACTGAGAAAGGCCATGGTGCCGTCAGATTATACAACTAAGATGGGGGAACGTGCATGAGATTTGCGTGAATATGACATTTGTGGCACCTCTGCACGAACTATATGCAGTATGTCTCCATCGTTATCCAAAAGTATCCTTGTCGTAGGATTTTCTTGGCTAACATGTTTCCACTCAAGTGTGGCCCACAAACTCCTGCGTGGATTTCTTTCATCAATGCTTGGCCCTCTTCATTGTTGACGCACAGTTTATTAACACCAGAACGCCCTCGTTTATATAGTCTTCCACTGCAAATGACAGACTGTGCAGATAATCGTCGTATTGCCCTTTTATCTTTTTTGCTGGCAAACTTGGGATATTCTCCTTTCTCTATGAAGTTTTGAATGTCAAAGTACCATGGAAGATCGTCGGTGCTTTCCTCAATTGCGGTCATCGTCTCGTATGTCAGCTTTCTCTTTAGTTCAATTATGAAAGACATCATTCTGACTCCGGACGGTATGTTAATCGTGGATGCTAGGGTGGCCAGTGCGTCGGAGAACTTGTTCTGTAGTTTTGACACATGGGTAAAGATCAATGATTCGAAACACGGTATCAGTTTCTCTAGTTCTTGATGATAGAGAATCAAGGTTAGGTCCCTGACCTTCCATTCTCCTCTCGCCTGTGAAACCACTAGTGCTGAATCTCCAATGACTTTCAGCTTTCTTGCCCCTAATTCCAAGGTTGCCTCCAATCCAGCTAAACATGCCTCATACTCAACTTGATTATTGGTCACTTCAAAATTTAGCTTTAGAGATAAAGGAACCTAAGGAGCAAATATGACACAGGCTTCTAATGTAATTAGAAAAATTTATTTCAACCCAAAAGTAATTTTTTAAAAACATAAATTACAATTTATACAACTAAAGAATCGTAATTGCACTCTTGGCCTTATTCTCTGTAGTGACCCAGTACGTTTTTTTTAGTTGATCATTTTCTATTGAGATAATTAAATTGTCAAGAATGATTTTTAATTATAATATGGCCAGATACGTGGGGTTGATGTGTATTGGGACATCGGGATAATAAATTATGATTAATTCTGTGGTATTCGAAAATTTTAATTATGCTATCTAAAGTTAATCAAAATTAATTTGAAAAAATAATATATATATGAAAAAGAGTTCTCTCTTCCCAATTGTTCTAGAATTTAGAATTTTTCCAATTCTTATACTAACAAAAATAATATATATTATTTTTGTTAGTATAAGAATTGGAAAAATTCTAGAACAATTGG
>JAOTRH010031003.1:0-21081 GCA_034768845.1 Heliamphora exappendiculata | reverse complement strand
CCCTGTCAGCCTTTGAGTGAGTGAGTGAAACTCATCAAAGAAGAGTTCAAGAGAGATTAGAAGAAAACAGGGGCTTGAAGCTGTAACAGGCTTGTGAATGTGCCCGTAAACATTCAGATGGCTCAAGTGGAATCTTGAAACTTGTAAAGGCTTGTAATACGTCCGGAAGTATTCTGAATGGTGAAAATACTCAAGGGAGATCTTGAGGAGTGGATGTAGGCTACGATAAAGCCGAACCACTATAAATCCCTGGTATCTGATTATTTTTCTCTATCCCTCATCTTTTAATATTTTCCTTGATTACATTCTTGCATACCTTGCTTTATTGCAATATTAAAAAATTTCTAAAAAAAGGGTCTTAAATTCCTTTATTGTGAAAAGACCTAATTCACCCCCCCTCTTAGGTTACCTACGCATAACGATATTTTCCAGTGTTCACCAAAGCCAAAAAATGGAAGATTCAATACAATCCATTGAAGGTCACATGCAGAGGACTAGAAGGGATAATAATGATCTTCCTACTAGATAGCTTTATGGATGAAAGCAACAAAATGAACGTCGTCGTGACATGCAGAGGCAATGGAGAGCTTCAATGACAGCTGAGCAACGAGAACTACATGTAAAAAGAAGGAGAACAAACTATCAACGGCGACGATTGGCATCTCAACATGCTCCAACAAATGATTCAAAAAATTTAATCACACATGACCTTCCAGATGTAGTTTTTAGCCCCGTAAGTAATTGTTTGATTTAATTAAAAATAAAATACGTATAGATAAATATATTAACATTTTGTTTTCAATATTTACAGACTTAAGAATGAGTATTGTAACACATTTGGTTCGATATGCGCCTACTTTTTCAATTTATGAACATGATAGCACCAGTGCAACGGGGGAAGATGCACAATCCGCTTTTGTCGAAGGTACATGCTCAGTTAAAAAATGAATTTTGAATTATTAATTGCTTTTTGTAATAAAAAAATATACCCATTTACAAAATATTTGAGCTACATTTACAAAATATTTTTTTACTAAATTTTATTACATCTAACAAAAAATTAAATTTGTAATATGTAGAACATGTTTCCAGTGTCGACCATGATTATTATTATGATCAACGAGATATGGATACTATTTTACAAAATTCAGCATTTCCATTGAGAACATCTCGCAATTGTGCTAGGAATTTCCATGAGAGTAGCAGATTACAAATATACCAATTACCTCGACCAATTACATGTATGCATTGTGGGGCAAGGTTGCTCTATCGTGAAACATCTAGCATGTGTTAAAATAATGAAAAGTCAATTGTGCCTTTGATAACAGCTCCCGATGAGTTGGTCGATATCTTCTCCAATCAAACGGTAGAAGGTCGGCATTTTAGAAAAATTATTCGAGCATATAATCATGTATTTGCATTTTCCTTAATGGGAGTTCATGTGGATGAAAGTATAGCAACATGATCCCGAGGTATTTTCACATTTCGTGCGCAAGGAGGAATATATCATAAAATTGGTAGTCTTATACCAACTACAAGTGACCGACCGAGATATTTACAGTTGTACATATACGACACTGAGCACGAGATTGATAATAGATTGTCAGAAACTGAAGGCTTGCGCAGAGAGATGGTCGAGAAGATAACATCTATTTTAGATGTTCATAATCCGTTTGTACACACATTTTGCCATTTAGCACAAGGCGAAGATATTCATGATTGTTGGCTTATTATCAAAGAGCAAAATGTTGAACGTCGATAGTATAATCTACCAACAGCTTCTCAGGTTGCAGCAATTGTAGTAAGTGGAGAAGAAGCTAAAAATGTAAAGGAAAGAGACATTATTGTTCAATCGACCAGTGGACATCTACACAATGTGCCAGATGTTGCTGGATACTATGATCATTTACAATATCCATTACTCTTACCTTACGGTACATATGGGTGGGACATAAACAGTCGAAATGACAATGGTGGCAAAGTCACATGTTGCGATTTTTACTCATATATGCTACAGGTAATGTTTTTGCTATTTTTTTAATAATTTCATTATTCACTATGTAATCTTAATATTATAATTGAATTTTCAAGTTGCTCACACAAAATTACAAATTAGATTCATCCCATTGATCGTTCACTTCTTCTTCGAGGGGATTGACTTTTATAACAGTATGTTGTCGACAATTATGTCAAGATTGAGTCTAACAATCTTCGATGGATATGCACACATCAAAATGACATTTGAGCAGAGTTATATCAAGGCCTTCAAGACTCAGTATAAGCTGGAGAACTATATGGAGGTAAGGGTAGTATGTTACGTGAATTATACATGTACTTCGACACTTTTGAATTAATTGTTAGCACTAAATACTATTTTTCTGTAAGTAGGTAATATTGGACGTAGAGTCGTACTACCGTCATCATTTGTCGGAAGTTCACGAGACATGTATCAAAGATATCAGGATGCAATGGCTTTAGTTCAGAAGTATGGCAAGCTTGATCTCTTCCTTACAATGATATGTAATCCTAATTGGCCAGAAATTAAAGCAGAATTGTTACCCGGTCAAGCACCTCATGATCGTCCAGACTTGCTAGCAAGAGTATTTCGATCAAAATTTGAGGAGTTAAAGACAGATATTTTGACCAAACACGTACTTGGTAAAGTTGTTGCATACGTGTACGTTATTGAGTTTCAAAAGAGGGGCCTCCCACATGTGCATATGCTTATCATATTGGATGAAAATGATAGGTTAAATAGCCCAGATGATTATGACGTTATTGTCTAAGCTGAGATTCCAGACAAGGAACAAGAGCCTCAATTGTGTAATGCTGTGATGAATTACATGATACATGGCCCATGTGGAATGAATAACAATCGCGCACCATGCATGAGAAGTGGAATATGCAACGACATTACCCTAAGCCATTCTCGGCAACTACAACTCTAGGAAATGATTCGTATCCAACATATCGAAGACGAGAAGGCTAACCAGTGACATTAAAAGGTAATGAAGAAATACAAGTTGACAACTGTTGGGTTGTTCCATATAATCTGTGGTTGCTTTTAAAATATGATTTTCATATTAATGTTGAAGTATGCAGTAGCATTTAGAGTGTGAAGTACTTATACAAATATGTCTGTAAGGGTCCCGACTGAGTCTCTCTTGAAGTTCACCCTGGGCCCAATTATGATGAAGTATAACAATTTGTAGATAGGAGATGAATTTGTGCTCTAGAAGCATTTTGGCGAATCTTTAAATTCTTAATGAGCAGATTAACCCCAAGCGTACTACGTCTTCAAATACATTTTCTGAATAAACATCAAGTGAGGTTTTACAATTACCAAAATATAAGCAATGTCGTCGTGAACGAGCACTGTTCTAAAACGATGCTTACTGAATTCTTTCAGTTAAATCTAGATGATATTGCGGAAAATAGTTTTCTATATCGAGAAATTCCTGAACATTACAATTGGTGCAAGGGTGAAAAAATATGGCAAAGAAGGGAAAGTAATCAACGAGAAATTGGTAGGGTCTACACAGTTTCTCCATTTGAAGGGGACAGATTTTACTTGCGAATTCTACTTAACCATGTCAGAGGAGGACCCAAATCATTTGAACAATTACTGGCAGTTAATGGAATAACGTATCCATATTTTAAGATGGTGCCAGAAGAGCATGGTTTATTGGAGCACGATGATAGTATTTGACAATGTCTCCTAGAAGCAGCATCCACCAATATGCCTACTGCATTACGACGACTATTTGTGACTATATTAGTGTATTGCCAACCAGTCGGAGTGCGAAGAATATGGGATGAGATATTTTCTTCGATGGTTGAAGATTATCCATATGGAAGCAGTACAACTAATGTTCGCATCATAGATAGACTCCTTCAAGATTTAAATTGCATGTTGCAACAGCACAACAAGAACATATCTGACTATGATCTACTGCAAATTTCAGAAGAATTGCATGACAGTTCAGGAATTCCAAAGATCATTCAAGATGAGCTTTCTATTATAATTCCTCAAGAGGATTTGAACTCTATTTCTACTTTAAATAGTGACCAAAGCTTTGCATTTCAGTCAATTATGGAAGCCATACAACGTAATGAGGGTAAGACATTTTTTGTAGATGGTCCTGGGGGAATAGGAAAAATGTACTTGTATCGGGCGCTGTTGGCATCACTAAGAAGCCGAGGTCAAATTTCCATTGCAACAGCAACATCAAGAATATTAGCCACACTAATGCCTGGGGGAAGGACTGCACATTCAAGGTTTAAGATTCTGTTGAATCCAGATGCATCATCGGTGTGTTCTATAAATAAACAGTCTGACTTATCTTGTGAGACCCTGACCTGTTTTTTTTTTTTTGGCATTTTCGGTTGCGCGTTACGTGTTTTTATTTGAGCATGTTTTTATTACTTTTGATGCATGATCGGGCTTAGATATGCATGCGGGGTAAGTTTCCGGGGCCATGAAGCGTTGCAGTGCGAATTTTAAAAAAATTCAAAAAAAAAAAATTAGAGGCTTATAAATATCTGGAGTTAGATATTTTTAAAAGATATTTTCCCAAACTTCTCCAACAAGCTTTCTATTTTCTCTCTGCCTTCTCTCTAACTTCTCGGGGGCCTAGGGCTTGATTTTCGACGATCCAACAGCGGATCCTTACTATTGGCACGGTGGGCCACGCGTTCATTCGGATAGAATTTTATTTTGACAAAGTTTAATTTTGCACGTGGATCGAAATATTGAGTTTTTAACTCACCGAGATAGGATCCTGGATTCTCATATCTTATAAGGGTGCTACGTGTAATCGTGCGTGTTTTTGCCGGTTAAAAATGCATGAAAAATCGATTTAAAGATCGAGTTTTGGTTTAAAATCGTTTTTATGTTGTTTTCGGTTGGGTTAATTGGGTTTTGAGGCTTTTCGTTTGGTGGTTCTTGATGTTTTGGGCTCATGTATGTTCGTGGGTGTTCATAATATGTGGGTTGGTAGGTTTATATGTGTTTTGAAGCATTATATTGAGTGTTAGAGAGTTTGGGGGCTTAGTATTCGAATATGGGACATTCTGGAGCATCGGTGTATGCTGAAAGGTGCTCAAGCGCCGAGCGGGCGCCTAGCGAGCGCTACTCTCTGGTGGTGAGGCGCTCAAGCGCTTTGCGAGCTCTCAGCGAGTGTCGTGGTCGTAGGGCTATTTTTTGATCTTTTTCTTTTGATCATGCCTCCATCATCCGGACTCAGAATTGGGTCATTTCTATTTTCAAATTGAAGCCCTAAAAGTCTTCTTTCCAATGACACCTCTCTCACATTAAAATTATTTTTGTAGAAAAAGTTATGATCAAAATAGTGAGGGTATGCTAAAATTTATGAACCGTTTTTCACCCATTTTGGCCGAATGTTTGGGAAAAGCTTATTTTTCATCCTTGTTGGAACTTTTTATCAAATCTCTTGTCCCTCGGGAGTTTGTTTGTGCTTTGTTGGCCGTGTTGGGTGTGTAGGAGTTCGTGTTGACCTTGTTAGGCATGTGTGGTTTCGTGTTAGCCGTGCTGTGCATGTGTTGGTCTGGGTTGTGTTGTTTGGTGGTTGAGTCCTTAGTTTCCAATTGGCGTCCTATGGTATTTAATTGATTAATTTATGGGATTAGTCGATTCAAATACCTTTGGATTCTTTTTGGGGTTCGGTTGGTCATGTGGTGATTTGGGAGTCGTGCTGTGGTCTCGGGTGTTTCGTTTAGACGCCGTCCTTGGGTTGGCGTGCATGGTTAGATTTTGGGAGTTGTGGCACGGTTGTGTGCGTGTTGGTTATGTTTGGGACGTGTAAGTCCATGGTTCGATTTTAAGGTTAGGTTCTAGTAAGAATTGGTCTGAGGGAGGTCCAGGTGTTGATCTCCAAGTTAGGTGTTGGTTGTCTCGGTGCGTGGACGGGTCCCGAGTTGTGGATGGGTCGTTCAGGTGAGCGAATGACAGGTATGTGGCTTGTAAATGGATGTCGGATTATTTGGCGGGTGACGTCATGATGTGAAGTTATATATGGCTATACGCGTTTATAACTGGCTATGTGCATTTATAACTCTAGTTTATTTATGTACGAATTATGTGAGTAGATTACATGTTTTTGTATCGTTACGTGTACCGTGCTTGCATGCTTTTAAACTTAGGAGTTTTATAGGCATAATTATGTGGAATATGAGGAATTGATGCATGCGATGCATGTTGCATGAGTTGCAAGTGTTGTGTGAGTCGCGTGTGTAGCATGTGACGTGATTTGTAAAACGTAGTGATAGTACGTGATTTATGCATTTAAATCTTGGTTAGGTTATGCGTTGTGTCTGAAGGATGGAAATGTGATCCTAAAGATGTGTGTGTGATTGTCTAAAGGATAGAAATGTGATCTTAAAGACGTGTGTGTGAGTGTCATAAGGATATAAATGTGATCCTAAAGACGTGGGTGTGTGCGCACTCTGTCGGTTGAAACGAGGTCTTGACGAGGCACTTGTGTGGGTGTGTGTGTGCGCTCTGTCGGCTGAAATGAGGTCGTGACAAGGCACTTGTGTGTGTGATATCTGAAGGATGAAAATGTGATCCTGAAGAGTCAAGTGTTACATGTATTGCATGAACTGCATATCGGGACGGATAGACCAAACTTTTGTAAAACAAAATGTATCAATGGCCTGCGGGAGTCGAAATACAATAATTGCTTTCGAGGCTCTTGTGAGTCCAACATGGTTTTTATCCTCGCTTTCTCGTTTCTTGTGAAAACTATTTTCTGGCTCTGATGAGTCGTGATATAAAATTATTTTTAAATTGTTTTAATGGCTTGAAAGAGAATCAAAAATCAACACCTCATTTTTCTAGCATGTTTAGCTTATATCGTATGCATGTCTAGTTTCTGCTGAGCTTTGGCTCACGGTGTGGGATTTGATTTTCTTCAAGTACCGGTCACGCAGGTTGATCTGGAGGTACTGGAGAGGTAGAAGTGTAGTAGTCTTCCTTTTTGTTATTTCTGTTACATGTATGTTGTAACATGTTTCTCGGCATTAGAGCTTTGTAATGTATTTCGTTTGGTGATTATATACACTGCATGTATGTTTATTTTGAGAGTGTATTCTTGGGCTCAGTGTTGTGTTTGGTTGTTGTGGGGGTTTCACGTGATTCGGAGTTTGGGGCGTGACATATCTGAACTAATAAGACGTGTAACAATTATCATTTGGGATGAAGCAACCATGACAAATCGGTATGCATTTGAAGCCCTACACCGAACATTTATAGATATTACTGGGAATGATTTGCCATTCGGTGGAAAGACTATTGTTTTTGGCGGTGACTTTCGCTAAGTCCTATTGTCCCAAAAGGTACAAAGGCAGAAACGATAAATGCATGTATTGTAAATTCACCTCTATGGAGTAAAGTTCAAGTGATTCGCCTAAAGCAAAATTTGCGATCAGTGAATGACCAAGAATTCTCTAATTTTCTTCTCTGTGTTGAGGACGGGGTTCATCCGACCATTGAAAATGAAATAATTGAAGTACCAACATCAATGTCAATACCATGGGAAGGCAAAGAGTCTGTTAACTGATTGATCGAATAAACTTATCCTGATTGTCTTAATCATGTTGCTGCTAGAGAATATATGGTCACTAGGGGTTTACTAACTCCTCGAAATGATGATGTCGACATGCTCAATGGAAAAGTGGTAGAAGGATTTCTTGAACATGCCAGAATTTACTATTCTTTTGATAAAGTTGAAAATGATACTCATAATTTGTACCAACAGGAATTCATAAACTCCATCGCTCCAGGAGGTTTACCATCACAAGTGTTAAAGTTGAAAGTGGGAGCGCAATTATGCTTTTGAGGAACCTTGATCATGGTAATGGTTTATGCAATGGCACAAGACTATTATGTCGTGGTTTAGAACATAATTTCATAGATGCCGAGATACTAACAGGACATTTTAAGGGCACAAGGGCATTTCTTCATCGCATACCATTGAAGACTCTGGATAATACAAAACTCCCATTCGAAATGACCTGTACACAATTTCCAATGTGGCTCAGCTTTACATTAACAATAAACAAGGCACAAGGTCAAACTATACCACGTATGGGAATTTATCTTCCTGAGCATGTATTCAGCCATGGACAATTGTATGTTGCATTATCAAGAGGGACATCTCAACAGATAACCAATGTTTTGGTTCGAAAGGGATCAATTATAGGTTAAAATGGTGTATACACAAGAAATGCTGTCTACAACGCTGTTCTTTTGCCTATAGATACATAATGTGTGTGTAATAAATAGACATCTTAATTTGCTTATATATAAATTTTTATGTAATATGTAATTCATAATGAATGAACATCTAATTTGTTATTTTTCTTATTCTTCATTCTATATTTTCATATGAGACTATATTTGCAAGAAAATCAATAACAAATAAATATACGATGCCAATTCGTTACCATTCTCTATACACAACAAATACTATTTATTATGCATTTTAGTTATTTAACATAGTTTAAAATAAAGAACTTTATATTAATTAAGTATTTAATTAATTATTAAATGGATCAAAATTCATTAAGTATAAGCAAATGTGATTGTGATTGTGCTTTTTTAATATGCATAAATAATAGAAATGATCCAAATACTCGAGTATTGGGACAACTACAAAGAAGAACAAGCAATTAGACATTATGATCTTACAAAATAGACAAAAAAGGTAATTCTCTTAACATTATCGTCAATTCATGCCTCACAAGCTGTCACCATATACATTTTTACTTTATTGATTATATATTCTAAAGTTTAATATAGCCAGAACAATTGTCTATTTATAGTCCTGGATGGCCGTTCTCAATTAGAGGTGATAAAATTACGTTACGACAGTTAATCCTACGAGAGCTTAATGCACAAAAAGAGTTTAGGAATGATAACTTTTCAATTGCTTCACTTAAGAGAAATTATCATACAATAGCACTAACAATAATTTTGTATTTCTACAGAGATCCTATTATAGCTAAAATTGAATATGAATTGACAGATGTATGCTAACATCGTTGTGAACACTCGATAAGTGATTGCAAAAAATAATCATAAATATTAATTATGACATTTTGTAATTGAACAATAATTTTTAAGAAGCCATTACTTTCCGACTACATCAATAGAATGAAGAAAGAGCATTTTAGTATATCATAATATTAAAAATTGTGTTCATTTTCAATTCCCACAAACATTTAAATTTATCTTTTCATGTGCTCACATTTTTACTGCAATTGATTAATAGTGAAAATACGCACATCCAAGACAATGAAGACATGAAAGTGGTAAGTATAAATTTTTACCTCTTTTACATATGTATTTATTTTATGAATTTAAAATATTTTTGAATTGATTGCTTAATTTATTTTTCTAGTTTTTCAAGCAACGATTGAAGAAAAAATTAAAAAGATACAAACAGTGGTGCAAAGATGTGATAAGGTACTTTTTTGACTTATCTATACTATCTATATTATACTTACTACTATAATAAAAAAAAATATTTACAGTTTCACTTTTTAGTAAGATGACAGTTTTACTGTTTGTAAATTAAGTGTTATTTTTTATTTGGTAAGGCACTACCGTGAAGCACATAAAAGTATCAGACGTTGTTCTCCCTCCATCAGAAGATTGTGAGATACTCTATGAGACTTTTAAATGTCTCTCTCCCTTTCTCTCTCTAGACACTTATTTTTTCTCTCTATGGGTTTACTTGATTTGCTTTCTATTGTAATTTTATAGATTAAAACTGAAAGGTTATTAATTTTCTCGAATTTCAATGCAAATTTTATTATTTCATTTCATTAATTTGAATTTTGTTAGATTTGGGTAACCAATCATTTAATACACATATCTAATCACATTTTGTTGCATCATGCTTTCCAATTAGAAAGAAAATTGTGTATTATTTTTAATATTATAATTTAATAAAATTCATATGTGACGCTTTTTCTGAGTCTAATTTCTTAAAAAATTATAAATTATCATTTAATTGCACACGTAATGCGTGGGCCCGTCTGCTAGTATATATATAGGAATGTTACAAAAATTGTGAAACTCATGTTTTGAGAAGAAACTTGAAGAATATCATGTATTTTGGGATTGAATGGGAATGTAATGGTATTAGAGCAATTATTTTGTTTTGAAATTAAAGTTTAATGATCCATTTTGTATGTATTGTTTCATAGAATTATAATTGTTGAATGCTTGAATGAGTTAGGAGTTTGGAATTCAGAACAAGGAAAATTCTGGGGTATTTTTGGCCTATTGGGCGCTCGAGCGTATTAGGGGTCCGCTCGAGCTATCACATGACAGAGAGTTTGGGTTCGTTTCTGGCACCTAACTGCTCAAGCGAAGCATTGTCCGCTCGAGCGGACTAGCTGCGCTGAACTGACTTCAATCGATTATTTCTCTCTCATATGGACTCCGAATTATATTATTCTTGTACTCAAACTAAAGTCTCAAAAGTTTTCTTTCCAATGATGCTACTCTCATAACAAAAATTTTTTTGTAGAAAAATTTATGACTAAAATAGTGAGGGTATGTCAGATTTTCTTAATTGATTTTCACTTGTTTTTGGTTGAATTTTTTAGAAAATATTATTTTTATCATCATTGAACATTTTCATCAAATCTCTTGTTCCTTGGGCTATACATATATAGATGACTTGGGTGCAGGGGCGTGACATCCTAGCTAAAGGTAGTTTGTCTCATCCAAGAAGTGGGAGGAATTGAGAATAAAGTGACAAACAAATGCATAACATGTGGGAATCTGTCAAATAGTTCGGGCCAATCTTGAAGAAAGCTAAAAAGTGCCATTTGATGAGCCTACGCAGTATTAGGTAATTGGTCAAGTTAAAGCCTACGCAGTATGGTCTTTTCGAATGATCAACCATACTAGAACTGAGACATTTTGTTTGCATATGTTCTTGAAAATTTTCATTTGCAATAAAATGGGACATAAGTATAAAATGAGACATTTGTAGAAATTGATAAATTTATCAACATGAGTGTTTTCTCAATTAATGTTAAACTGATAAATCAATATTAAACATTAGAGAGATACCTACTTCGAACTTTGATAATGAGATATGTTATTTTGCTGTTAAACTTTTTATGGAAATGAGAATTTCTTCAATTCATTTTCACAACACAAGAACTTTATCCTTTTTACAATTTTTTCTTTCGATTTTCATTGTCAACATGTATGCTGTTTTGTAGAGCTTGGGGTCCTGGTTCTAAAAATATAAATATTATTATATATATAACAATAGAAATTTTAAAATTTCCAAATTAAAAATAGTCGTGTATATATATTATGCGTGTAAAGTCAGCACAATCAAGTCAATTATTTGACCCTTGACAATATAGCGTTACAGCCGAACTCTCCAAGTCATCCTTGAACAATTTTCTCCCTTCTTGGTCCTATGCAGTCGCTCCATTAGTACTTTTTGGTCAAGTTTTAATCAAAAAAAATTTTGACACCCAAATAAGTATCACTCCTAGACTTGAAGGATTGAAATTGAGTACAATTTACAAGCCCAACTTGATTTACCCTAGCTCCATACATCTTAATCTTTTATTCCATTTGGAATAGGACTGGGCCTGGCCTAGTAATTGGCTATACCCCTCTCGTTGTAAAATTTAGTGATGAGACTATTTTAAAACCAACTGAAAATGGGATAAAAAGGATTTAGACGAGATAGACTGGAATAGCAAGACTATCAATGCAATCTTTAGCGATGTCACACCGGAAGAGTTTAGACGGATCTATATGTGTGACATAACTAAAGACGCATGGAATATCCTTGAAGTCAAACACGAGGGCATTTCTACTATCAAGTTCTCAAATTTTCAAAAGTTCACTACAAATTTTAAAACTCTAAAGATGAAAGATAGTGAGACCTTTGATGAATTTTATGCCAAATTGAGTAACATCGTAAATTCTAATTTTATTCTTGGAGAAAAAATCCCAAAATCTCGCATTGTTCAAAACATTTTACAATCACTATCTGAACGATTCCAACCAAAGGTTACTGTCATTGAAGAAAGTAAGGACATCGAACTTCTAAAAGTGAAATAATTGGTTGGAAACTTTCAGACTTATGAGTCAACTCTACGTCAACCTAAAAAATCGAAAGGCGTTGCGTAAAAAATCTTCAAATGTTGACTTAGAATCTTTTGATGATGAGATGGACTTTTGACTATGAAATTATGGCATTTATTATGAAATAATTAAGACAATTTGTTTTGAATAAAAAATCTAACTTCAAGGTAAAATTCGAAAAATTTGGTAAAGTAAGAATGTTGCTAAGTACAAGAAAGAAAAATCAAAAGTTCAAAACTAGACAATATAGTGTTTCGAGTGTCAGGGGTATGGACATGTTGCTCAGAATTGTCCAAATAAAAAGAAAAAGAAAGAGAAAGTCTTCACTCTCATATGGGATGATGAAATTGTGTCAAGTGATGATGAAACAGAATCTGAACCTAAAAATGAAGAATGTGAGTTTGTTACCTTCACTGCATTTGTTGGCACATTTAAATCTGAATATTTTGATTGAGGATCAGGTGTTTCTTATAGTGATTTTGAAAAAGAGGATTCAGATTCAAGATCAGATTCACATGATAGTAGTGGAAAAAAATCTTCAGTGTGCTTATGATAAATTGTATAGAGAAAGTTACAAAAATAACAAAAGTTATCACTAAGTTGTCACTGAAAATTAAAATCTTTGGAAAGGAAAATAAAAGCCTTAAACTAGAATTAACTGAGTCTCAAGTTCTTATATCTCAATTGAAAACTTTTAATTCTAAAATGTCTAAAAAGCTGGTTAGTTCTGACAAACAGAGGAATGAGCTTATTAATTCCCTCAAATCAAAAGTTTTGAAATTAGAACAAGAATTACAAAATTCAATAAAGTTAAAATTCTCATTTGAGGCAAAAATCAAAGAATTAGAATTTGATTTGAATATTGCTAATACCACTTTCATGAAGTTGAATGCAGGGTCCTTGAGCTTGGAAGAAATTCCAAGTGTTCAAAAATTGGCATCAGACCGAACCGGACTTGAGTATGTTGAAAATTCTTTTGTCTTGAAGACATCAGGTAAAATCAATTTTGTTAAAGCTGCCAACAATTCTACAGGCTTGGGTCAAAATTCTTAGAAAAATTCTGATCAATTCAAAACTCAAAATTCGGGAATTTTTTTTCACAAATCTTCTCCATAATCAAACGGTTTTAAAAAATTTTGTTCCTGTTTGTCACTATTGTGATGTTATGGGACATATTAGACCTCATTACAGAAGATTAAAATCACCATTTTCGTATGAAAATAAAAGAACAAAACCTGAAAAATTGAATGACCAAATCAGAAGACTACACGAAATAACTCACTAGCAGTCGAGCGCTCAAGCGGGCAAATGACAGGAGCATATTTTGGCCAGAAACCCAACACCCAAAATAAACCTTTTCCGAAAACTAGAATTGTTTAGGTTAGAAAGTTTGATTTGAAAAGTATATAGTTCACACGGTTTTAAAAGCTCAAAATTCTTTTATGTGGTATCTTGACAGTGGTTGTTCCTGACACATGTCAGGCGATAAGTCCTTATTTTTGAGTGTCGACCCTTATGATAGAGGACTTGTTACATTTGGGGATGGAAACTCTTTCAAGATTATTGAGAAAGAATCCATTAACTCTTCAAGGCTTTTCAAATTGGATAATGTCTTCGTTGTAGATAGTTAAAAGCAAACTTACTCAGCATTAGCTAAATGTATGATATACACCATGAAATATTTTACTAAAATTGAATGTTTGATTTTGGATAAAAAAAAGAAAAAATTATAATTCATGGTATTCGAACATCTAACAACTGCTATGGAATTTTACTTAAAATTGATCTTACATGCCATTTAGCCAAAACTGATGAAGCTGAATTATGGCATCAGTGTTTGGGACACATTAATTATAAGGACCTATCCAGGTTTGCTAACCTTGAATTGATTAATGGTATTCAAAAAATGACTAATATCCTACAAAAATTGTTTGTGGACCATGTCAACTGAGTAAAAAAATTAAAATTCTCCATAGAAAGATAAATTAGCATGCTACTCAATTCCCTATTCAGTTGCTTCATATGGATCTTATGGGTCCTACTAGAACAAAAACTATGAGAGGCAAGAGATATATTTTTCATGTGGTTGATGACTTTTCTAGGTTTACTTGGGTGAATTTTTTCAAAGAAAAATCTGACACCTTTTTACTTTTAAATTCCTATGTCCGAAACTAAATAATGAACAGAAAGGAAAGAATCAACATATCACAAAAATCAGATCAGACCATGGAAGAGAATTCAAGAATTCTGAATTCTCCAATTTTTGTGATGAACTTGGGATCCAGCATGAGTTCTCTACTCTAAAAACACCACAATAGAATGGTGTAGTGGAACGAAAAAATCGAATGGTTTAGGAGATGGCTAGAGTCATGCTTTATGGTAAAAATGTTCATCTCAAATTTCGGGCCGAGGCCATAAATACTGCATACTATGTTATAAATCGAGTTTATTAACGGTCAGGCACCAAACAGATAGCCTATGAATGGTGAAAGGGTAGAAAACCCAATGTAAAATATTTTAGAACTTTTAGAAGCAAATGTTACATCTTAAAAGATTGTGAGCAATTGGGTAAATTTAACTCCATAAGTGCTAACGGGATATTTCTGGGCTTTCCATTAATAGTAGAGCATATAGAGTATATAATTTGCGTACTTCTACTGTTATGGAATCAATTAAAGTAGTGGTTGATGATACAAGAAATTCTGAAGACATTTCGATGCTCGAAGCAAACTTAGTTGAGACTCAGATACTTTGAGGAATCTACTTAGCCTATCTCTCTTAAATAGAATATGGATTCAAGTTCAAAAATACTTAAAACACTAGTGGAGCCTGTAACTCTAGAACCCTCATCCAGAGTCAAACTCAATCATCCAATTGACCAAGTGATTAGAGATGTGATAGAACCAATGATGATACGTCGACAAATAAGGAATTAGGTAAACCAGGTAAGTCATTAATGTTACGTGTCCAAAATAGAGCCAAAAATTGTGAAAGAGGCTCTGACTGATGATTGTTGGTTAGTACTAAATGGATCTTTAAAAAAAAATTTGATGAATATGGGACAAATAAGAAACAACGCTAGGCTAGTGGCTCAAGGCTACACTCAAGTAGAAGGGATAGAATTTGATGAGACCTTTGCATCAGTGGCCAGATTAGAGTATATTCTTATTCTACTTGTTGTGGCTTATTTGTTGAATTTCAAACTATATCAATAGATGTAAAAAGTGCCTTCCTAAATGGGCAGCTGAAGGAAGAGGCCTTTGTTGAACATCCAAAAGGCTTTGAGGATCCACATCACCCCCAATCATGTATATAAGCTCAAAATATCAGCTTTGTACAAGTTGAAATAAGCCCCTCGAGCATGGTAGGAAAGACTAACCACCTTCTTAGTTAATAATGATTTTATTAGAAGAAATGTGGATAAGACCCTATTCATTAAAAATGACAAAAGAGATATTCTTGTTGCACAAATTTATGTTGATGACATTGTGTTTGGATCTACTTATGAATCTCTTACCCTTGCATTTTCAAAATATATGCATAAAGAATTTGAACTGAGTATGGTAGATGAACTTAAACTATTTTTTAAGCTTACAAATCAAATTTTCTGACAGTAGGATTTTTAACTTACAGTCAAAATATGCAAAAGGCCTAGTTAAACTGTTTAAGTTGGAATCTACTAAATCTGTTCGAACCCCTATGAGTACATTTGTGAAATTGTTAAAAGATGAAAATGGTCAAAATGTTGATCAAACCATGTTTCAGAGTATGATTGGGAGTCTCCTGTACCTTACTGCCAGTAGACTTAACACTGCATTTAGTGTTGGTATTTGTGCCCATTATCAATCAAATCTAAAAGAATCACATTTAACTGTTGTCAAAAGAATCATCCGATATGTGAATTCTACTCTTGATTTTGGCATTTGGTTTTCAAAAGATACTAACTCTAACATTGTAGGATTTTCTGATGTTGATTGCGCTGGATGTGCAGATGACAGAAAAAGCACCTCAGGAGATTGCTTTTACATTGATAACAATTTGGTGTCTTGGCATAGTAAGAAACAAAATGAAATATCCGTGTCAACAGCCGAGGCTGAATATATTGCAGTTGGTAGTTGCTGTACTCAATTACTATGGATGAAACAAATGTTGTCTGATTATGGTCTTAACTAGGAGTCTATTATTATATACTGTGATAATACAAGTGCTATAAACATCTAAAAAAAACTTGTTTAACACTCTAGGACTATGCACATTGATATTAAAGACAATTGGTTGATTTATTGATAACACCCCTTGAAACACTTTGATTTGAATTTCTTAGGAAGTCAATTGGAATTTGTGTGTTGAACTAATGTTTGGTTCTTTCAAAAACAATGTTTTTTTAATTCCTTTGACCTTCAAATAAGAAATATTCGATTATGTCATGCGAATCAATCTTTTATGGAACAATTCAAAATATTGACTTAATGATTTTGTTACGAAGAAGTTGAAAGTTATGTTTTCTGTGAGCCTATAAGACAATTTTTCAAATAAAAGCTCTCTGCATGTGGAGTTAAATATTCATGTAACATTGTCTTAAACTTTATTGAGAAATATCCTTTTAATTGACCATTAAAGTATAATCCTATTGTTGATATTAATATCTACATTTACCCCCATCTGATTATCTATCCACTACTCCTCTCTCATTAAGAACTTGTTTGTGCTATAATGTGCTTATAGAAATGGCTACCTATACGAACCTTATTTTGTTGTTCGTTTTAGTATGAAAGCCACCACTTATGCTACTGTAAAAACATGCTTAAGGAAATAACTATCCATGCGAACCTTGTCTTTTAGTTCATATTAGTGTGACAGCCACCGAATAAAGCATAAACAAAATTTTCTTTTACAAAAATAGTTTTTTTGAGGGGAAGCTTCCGGACTTCTTCAATAAACATACATTAGGAATTTATTAAATTTGATTTCAAATTGTGAAGATTCTTAGAAATATTCAAGTGTGTTTAACGAATATTGATCACATATAAGGCTTGAATCTTGATTTTGTGGAAATGTCTTGTAAGTAATGACAAATAAGTTTTTTGAAATTTCGACTTGGCAATTATCCTAAGTTCATATTTAATTTTTTCTATAAAATTTTGTGTTTAACTGGATTTATCACTGAGTTTTTTGATCTTTATATATATAGCATTTTTATTTTTATTTTTTTTATCTTCTTATAATTCACATTTGTTTAAAACATAAATTGTTTCAATCGACCCCTTTTGAAAATCTCTGAGTGCAGCTTCAAGTGTTTTGTTACTGCCAGTCCACTGCTCGAGCGGCCTCTTTGAGCGCTCGAGCAGTCCATAGTGTCATATGCCACTGCCAGTCCTCTGCTTGAGCGGCCTTTTGTGTGCTCGAACAGGTCTTACCTTTTCAGCCACCGGAACCTCACTGCTCAAGCGTCCCCATTTATGCTCGAGTGAACCTTGCCCAGGTAAGCCACTGGCGCTTCACCGCTCGAGGAGCTCCTTACGCGCTCGAGTGGACTTTTGCGACCCATGGTTTAATAAAATAGAGCACCGAGAGGTTTTAGTCACATATGTCCCAAACTCTCTCGAAATCTCTCAGCACTCCTTTCCCCTTGCACCATCTTCCAACATTTCATGATGATTACAGCTTCCATTCATCATCATACACCTAAGATACGGGTCAAACACCCATTTTTTACTATCCTAGGCTAAAATTTTCATCTAGGGTTTCTAATTTGGGAATATTTTCAAAAACCTAGGGTTTCTATTGGTTCGATTTCTCGATTCATTGCATATATTGTGTGATTTGTGCTTTAATGATGTTCGATTTCCTAACTAGGGTTTGAATCTTTTTCGATTTGGGGTTATTGACGAACTTAGGGTTTTTGTTTCGTTTTGTTGAATCAATTATTGTGCGAATTCATGTTCTTTGTGTACATCCGTGTTCAATTTCATTCATATTGTGTAGTTTTTCTAATTTGGGTGCACAACACACCTCAGGGTGTTTCTAAGCAAATTGTTTGAGAAATTGTTCCTCTAAATTCAGTCATCATGTAACTCTTGACCATCACATTACTTCATATATGTGTTCATTGCAACTCCTTTCACATACTCTTCATTACGTTTTGGGTTTGGGGATTTTTCTTCACATTACATTTTGTACTTAGTGTGTATGTCATTCTTTGTTCTATTGTTGAAAGCTTTTGATTATTGATTCATTGTTCTTGTTGTGATTCTTGTTGGAAGATTAATTTGAATTTTACAAATTAGGATTGATTATATGTTTGGTTCCTCACATGGTCTGATATTTCTCTTTGTTTTATGTTTTGTGACAGAACCATGCCTCCACGATCAGGGACTACTTAACCTCATTTTACTACTCTACTCGATTGCACAAGGTTCCTCTCCTTAGAAGGGGAGCAACGGTACCACAATATTTACTTTAACCGATCTTTTAGATTAAAAGAAATGTAGTCCTTTCTGATTTTGAACACCTTTAAATCCCTTAATGGTTTGTGAGGCTAGGCTGGACTAGGTACCTTTAAGTCGAATGGGACGTTATGGTAAACCTTGTGAGAGAATTCTATTCCAATATGTATGACCTTGAGACTCGTTGGTATAGGTTTAAAACTTTTGTTCGAGGCATACCCATCACTATGTCTCCTAAAACACTCTCCGTTTACATGGGATACGATATTCCATGTAATGTTGAATACCCCCTATTTTAGATAACCCTCGATATTCCTATGATCAAATTACCACTGTTTTATGTGGTAACCCTTGGGTTTGGTTAAGTGGCTACCTGTACCAACATGAGTTGACCCCCTTTTATCGTTTTTTGAACATAATTGTTAGTGCCAACATTAACCTATGGGGTCATTTTTCTAACATCAACCAGGAAATGGGTTATGAACTTTTTATGATTAGTCGAGATATGAAAGTTGACATAGCCCGCATCTTCCTCCAATCCAAACTTAAAATCCCACATGGCAACAAGACTGTTGCCTTACCTTATGGCTTTTTCCTGTCCAATTATTTTCGTCAAGCTCCTAACCTCACAATTGAACGGGTCACCAAGTCCACTAGTAAATGCACTTTTTCACAAAGTATCGTACACATTTCTTCACATGTGGCGGATGACACGGTTGACCTCGAGGATGACGATGATATCGATGACATCCCTAGTGCTTCCACTCCTCCTGCACCTGAGGGGGAGTCCTCTTTATCCACCCAGTTGTCCTCACTTGAAATCAAAGTGGATGGGCTTATTGCGACGCACCAGGAGGACATGTGCACCATCTTTAGCTAATTTTATCAACTGAACGCCTTCAATTGAAGATCAACTCCGAGGACGATCTACAGCTGTTGGCAGTTCTTCTTAGTCCTTCCTAGGCATACACAAATGGGGAGAATGTGATGATTCAATTTTGTGGTGTAATTTTAGTATTGTGGTACTTTTTAGTAATTATGGTAATCTTGGTACATTACATGTTGATACATTTGTACGGTGGTTTGGTTTAATGATTGCAACTGATTGCATATGGTACTTTTATGCTTAATACTTGTATGCAATTGGTTTCGATGTTGAAGATGTGGCTTATTATTCTCTTGATTCCTTTGTTTTGAATCCTTTGTTTAATCTTTCATTTCTGGTTTGTTTTTTTTTGTTTTTGTTTTTGTTTTTTTGTTTTTTTGTTTTTTTTTAAGGATTTGAAGAAGTTTCTTTGTTGAAGAATTCTAATTGAAGCTTGTGTTGAAACTTGTGTCTTGTGTTGATACACTTAGGATATAGTTGTGTTTACTTGGAATTGTCAATGGAGAAATTATAAAGAATTTAATTTTATATTAAATACTTTTATTTTATTTAATGGAAATTTAAGGAGTTTTTATTAGTTTGTAACTCCTAAGTGGATAGTATTTGTTTAAAAAGTTTTAGATGAGTTGAAAGTCCTTTTAGGATAGGATTAATATTAGATAGAGTTTTGATTATGTAATGATTCAAGTCTATCTAGGACTGATCTATTCAGCAATTCCAAACAACTCAGGAGACTAAGATACAATCGCACAAACCAAGAGTACAAGCAAACAAGGCAAGAATCATCAAGGGATTCACTGCCACATAACCACTCGAGTGGCCAAAAAGGCCCGCTCAAGCAGACCTCAGGTAGTTTCAATTCATTTGAAACTCTAATTACCTAGTTTTAAGGCTTATTAAAATATCATAGGCCAAATACAAAAGAAGGGTTCTGAACTTTTATATTGAGAGCTCCATAGCATAGCAGAAACATCTTTTGTATCTTCAAACATTAGGAGATCGTTTGAGTTGAACTTAGAAGGCGTTCTAGGCTCGTTTCGACAAAAGATTCTACGGAGTATTGCTTCGAGGATTCATTGTAGTTGGAATCAAGTGGAGAACGGTGCACGTGAATTCGGCATACAAGCTTAGGACTTATAGATTGAGGATTCGGTCAAAAAGTATGTAAATTGTATTGTACCTGTTTGACGTTATAGTGTTAGATTCTTTGACTTGGTATAGCCCCGTGATTTTTTACCTGTCTCGTATTTTTTCACGTAAAAAAATCTGTGTGTCGAATTTACTTCTCTTTGCTTTTGCGTACCACGAATGTAATTGATTGAACCTTAAAAATATTATTTTTCAGCCAACTAAAATTGGAAAATAAAATTTTCAGATGTGTATATTTAAGTTTGTAGAAGATTTGAGAAGGGAGCTACTAAATACAGATATATTGTTTCTTTTAGTACACATTCCAAATGCATAAAATACTTACCCATTATTCATAAAGACTTATACTTGTAAGTATACTAAGTAAAAAATATGCCTATTTAACAAGTCTCACTTGAGAATAGTTTCCATAAGAACGTGGAATTTGTTAACTGAACCAAATAGTTTAT
>JAOTRH010030982.1:0-21083 GCA_034768845.1 Heliamphora exappendiculata | reverse complement strand
TACAATGATTCCTATGTACCGACTTTGTTGCACTGGGGACAATGATAACAATTATAGACTCTTGCCTATTAGCCTAGGTCCGGGGCATCCAATGACCTGCTAAGTAATGACAAGTTCTATACAGAGCTATAACAACAAATACCTCATACTGGGGCAACCACTTCATTAATGCGGATTAATCCGAAGGAATGAAGCACCTACTTACACAAATTCTCTAGACTTTCACTGAGGAGCGATGGAAGCCCACATATACATACATTGTTATGGCACATCTATAGAATCATTAAAAAGGTACATAGCTCAACTATGAACACGTTTGTAAAATCACCCAACCATGTACAAACGTCCAACGACATCCAACCACGTCTCCCATAAAACCATGGGAATCGACCAACATTTTCTAAATGTTTTCGCCATCCAACCAAATCATTTAAAAATCAAGGCTCAACCCCAAGGGTTAGCTCCGAACCTCCAAAACCATGTTTTCGTATTATACTCATACTTTTACCCAATTTTTAAAACTCTTCTTTTGAAAATCAAGCACATTCACATCTACCAACTTTGTAGTAAACCACGAAAACGTATAAAAATGCTTTTTATCCAACCAAACGAGATTTAAATACAAAGTTAAACATTTATAGCATTTTAAAATGGTAAAAAAATATATAAATCACATATAACACCCTTTTAAAGAAAGTTAGTCTAAAATTCTACCTCTAAGAGTTAAAAACTCAACTCTTCGAACACTGTCGAGAAACTAAAGTCACCAAAACGCGATTCTGTTTGACTAAACGCGATGCCCATGGCGCGTATAGCAAGGATAAACTATCCCTACACTAAGAGCTGGGGCCGAACTAAGGTAAAAGCTAGAGAGAAGGTAGAGATTTTTGGTTGTGTATAAAGTGAAGCTTGTAGGAGAAGCTTTAGACAAAAATCCCAGGTCACTAGCTAACTTTATAGACTTCCCGCCAGACAGATTGTTCGAGCATTCAAACGACGATCGAGCGGTCCTATCTAGAATACTTTCCTAACTTTCTGCTATGCATTCAACAGGACTGGAATTGAAACCAACATGCATATCTAAACCAACACATGCATAAAACATATAGAAACATGGTTTTCTATAATAGTTAAAAATGAGAACCAACACGTTACATACATACATAACGAAAACAAATGGAACCTTGTCTCACAGTGACATTAGCCCGTGTGTCAATTCTCGCTTATGTGGCATCCTTCGCCCGTGTGGCAATTTTTTCCTATATGGCATCTCTCACCTATGTGGCATCTTCGCCTGTGTGGCATTTATTGTTTGTGTGAATTTTGCTTGGGTGGCAACAAAGTTCTTAAAGAAGTCCGTGAAATGTAAATTGTTGAACTTGTTGAGGATCGGTGAGAACGAATGGTTTACATTATGCGCTTACAAATCATGAGAACTTGGACTGTGTGAATATGTATTCCTTGGAGTTTATGGAAAACCAATTGGGTGTTTACATATGTGTTACGATATTCACGTATTTTTTCAATCGCATATCATGTTTTTATTCACGTTTAGTCATATCTTATTAGGTTTTGGTTCATTGTGTTTACATTATATTTTTCAGATGTTGGAGATGGGTCCATGGCATGAGAGCCTGAAAGGAAATGTTTAGTAGTTGTTTTGTTTATTCTAGAGACATGTAATGACCTTTGAAATTATGTTTTGTAATTAACTTTCATGGGCTATAAGGTCATAAGACCAAGTCCCTGTGAATTTTGATGTAGAAGATGACGTGAATTCCAAAAGGAAAGTTTTTGGACCTTAAGTAGTGTAAATTTTGAGGTTTGGGGATGAATGTATATGAAAATCTTCTTGTTTCAAGATTTTGATTCTTTCTCATCAAATCTAGTGTTTTTCTGAGGCCCTTGTATGCTTTTTGCACAAAAATTGGTCTTGTTAAGTGTTGGGGCTTCAAATGTTTCAAAAGGAAAAGGATCTCAAGAGCATACCAATCGAGCGATCTAAACATAGTTGCATTTTCTCTGTTGCAAGCTGAAAGTAGACTACTCGAGCGGTCTAACTGCTAGGGCATTTTTTTGGGTTTTTTTTTTGTTTTTGCTCCTATTTTCAAATCGATACATCTCAATCATCTCAAACCCTTCCTGAGCCATTCTCATGTTCAAATTGAAGTCTTTGAGGTTTACTTTTCAAATGTTTCATCCTTCTAATGAGGTTCCTTCGGATTAAAAGAGGAGTTGTTTAAAGAAAAGAGTTAATGAATGGTATTTTGGTAATGTTTTCTCTTTCGTTCATATGATTTGCCTTGTCGCGATTTCGGGGCGTGACAGCACGGGTCAACGCTACTACTATACATAGAAAGGTAATGGCTTCATAAAAAATTTGAAACCCTTAATACCAAATTCTCTTTAAAAATCAACTTTCTATCTCCTAGGGATATTCCAAATTCCCACCCTTCTGCATTCCTAAACACAAAAATTAGTCTTGAATTGAAAGAAAAATTAACAGAAAAAAAAATCATACTCCCACGTATCCCCTAATAGAGCTAATGCAAATCCCCATCTTTCTTTTTTCGAGATAACTCTCATTCACTCCACTCTACCACGTTCATCCTTTTCTATCTCAAATCCTAATTCCCAAACAATTTTTCCATTATCTTCCACACAAATATTCTTGATTTTCTTAGGAGATTAAATTGAAAAAGGAAGAATCAAGCTCCATTTATTTTAATGTAAAATTTACTTATTTTTTTCTATTTTGTTTGACAAAAATAATATAAAAAATAACTTACCTTATAAGATCAAAATTAATTAATATTAAAATAAATGAGGTAAGTCATTTTCTGGGATTAGTAGAAGCGGTAGTGCTAGCATGGAAGACAATGGACGTGAGTGGTGATGGTGATGACAGCGACGAAGGTGGTGGCGGCAGTAGGAGTAACAATAGGCTCCGTTTATTTTAGTGTAAAATATTTAGTGATGAATATTTTATCTATTTCTTATTGTTCAAATTGGCAAAAATAAAATAAAATATTTTACATCATAAGATTAAAATTAATTTACAAAAAAAAAATAATGTGAGTTATTTTTTGGAACCAACGGGTGCAATGGTGGGTAGCAACAAAGAATGACATCAGTTGTGGTGGAGAAGTAAGAAAGAGGAGGATATTGGAGGCAAAACTGTCAAGATCATTATTTTTGTAAACGATTTTTTGATAAAAATAACTGGACAGTCAATTGCCGAAATAGGCTCTAGATAAAATTTTTTGATGTTGAACGATCAAAATAAAACTTGTGCCACCACAGTTAATTTAGAAGAATACTTTGTTGGTCGATTCTCTAACTACGAATTTGATTTTTGAGTTGAAACTCCTGTCAGACCTTCTACTATATTCTCTTATGTAATTCCCAAACGTAGTGTGTACTACGATTATTCGAGAACTCGTACCGACAGAACCTAGTCAACCTTTGTCTCGAAGACGAGTTATGAATTTAGTTCAGCCTACCCGCATATTTATAGGGCTATAGCAGGGACCTGTGGAGTAATTATGACAAAAACTTCTAGTGTTACCTAAATACGTATCCAGTGGTTTTCGCAATTAAGCAAACCTCTCAGTGATATCTGTAATTATGAAAATCTTGTAGCAATTTTTACAATTTCTATAAAATATTAAATTACAGTTCACACCACCAAAAAATTATAACCGTACTCTAAGTCATAATCTCATGACCACCTTGCATTGAGCTCATGTTATTAAATGCTTAACTCATCTCTCCACCTTAAAATTCTTGATACCCACCAATTAAATTTAATTACTAATAATTTAATTTAATCGGCATCTTAAAATTCTTTAAGCTCTTCTGCTTAACTTATTTGACCACTGGATAATAAAATCTACCTGTAGGGTTTGACCCAATCAAAACTTGTAAATTTCCTTAAGGAGGCATCATTAATCCCGATCATTCAATATGTGGATTCCGTCAATAATTAATATTCACCATATAATTAATACCGCTTTTCAACTCACTGAGAATATAGACCCATATAAGATCGCACCATTTAATGAATCAAAACAACGAATATTAAATATACGCAAATCAATAATTATTTCAAAATTTAGAGCATAAGCAGTCTCATAATAACCTTAGGGTGTGAATTAATTTATATAGTCAGTATAAAATTAATTATCCCAATATGTCTCGTTCAATACACACAAAGTTTACTAGAACTGAGAGTCAGAATAATAGACGACACTATTATCTGTTCCCCGTAACCAAGATAGTTCTACTAAAACTCTGTACTACCGTCGTACCGATGGTATATTTATTTCCATCTAAACTATGAACAAGTACTTATATTTTGCAAGAACCTAAAATCTGGTCTACTGTGTGCAAACAATACTCTACACACCAGATTAAATACTATACAAAATAAAGGACATCCATGCATAACATTAAAGAAATGATATCGCATATATTGCTCATTAAGATTCTCATAAAATGAAAAATTAATTTTATTAAAATAAAATTAAATACTAAAACCAAAATAAAATTTATGATTTTCAGTATACAACCATAACAATCTCCTACTTATACTCAAAATATACTGCCATACATCTGACTCCCATGCCCTCTACATGACTATCAAAAGTTTTAGCTGGTAAGCTCTTTGTAAAAGTATCTACAAGGTTATCTCTTGATGCAATCTTGGTCACAGCAACATCACCCCTCTGTATAATTTCTCGTATTAGGTGATACTTACACTCAATGTGCTTTCATTTCTTATGAACTCGTGGTTCCTTCAAGTTTGCAACTGCTATGCTATTATCACAATAAAGTATAATAGCTGACTGAACTAAATGGACCACGTCTACATCCAACAGGAAGTTTATGAGCCAAACGGCCTCCTTAGCTACTTTAGAAGCTGCCACATACTCGGCCTCCATGGTAGAATCAACAATGCAGGACAACTTGATACTTTTCCAACTAATAGCTCCACCTCCTAAAGTAAACACATATCCTGAGGTAGACTTACGAAAATCTTTGTCTGACAAAAAATCTGAGTCTGTGTACCCTAAAGGTACTAGATTGTCTTCCTAGTAAATCAACATATAATCCTTAGTTCTTTTCAGTTACTTGATTATATTTTTTACTGCAGTCCAATGCTCCTACCTTGAGTTAGGCTGATATTT
The DNA here is from genome assembly GCA_034768845.1 of Heliamphora exappendiculata. NCBI lineage: Eukaryota > Viridiplantae > Streptophyta > Magnoliopsida > Ericales > Sarraceniaceae > Heliamphora > Heliamphora exappendiculata. The sequence continues at coordinate 15,894 of JAOTRH010030982.1, read as the reverse complement.
GCTAACCATGCCAACAGCAAAGAAAATGTCGGGTCTAGTACAAAGCATAGCATACATTAGGCTTCCTACTACTGAAGCATAAGGAACTGCATTCATCTTCTCTATCTCATCAGGTGTCTTAGGACACTGATCCTTGGATAGAGTGATTCCATGCCTAAAAAGGAGAAATTCTTTCTTTGAATCCTGCATGTTAAAACGAGCAAGAATATCATCGATATACTTTTCTTGTGATAAGCCCAACATCCTTTGTTTCTAATCTCGCACAAGCTTGATCTCTAGGATGTGACTGGCTTCTCCCAAGTCCCTCATATCGAACTGCCCAAATAATCATACTTTTACTATAGATAATGCCCCCACATCGTTTCCGATGTGCAAGATATCGTCTACATAAAGTACTAGAAAGATCACCACACTTCCGTCACGCTTCTTGTACACACATGACTCATCTGGACTCTGATCAAAATCATAAGACTTTATGGCATGATCAAATCGAGTATTTTAAGACCTCGATACCTGCTTAAGTCCATAAATAGATCTTTTAAGCTTGCACAACATGTGCACCTGACCCTGCGCTATGAAATCGTCTGGTTATACCATATAGATACACTCATCAAGACTTCTATTAAAAAAAGCTATCTTGACATCCATTTGTCAAATTTTGTAATCGAAATAAGCAGCAATAGATAAGAGAGTCCGGATAAACTTAAGCATTGCTACCAGCGAAAAAGTTTTCTCATAATCGATCTCTTTTTTCTAAGTGAACCCTTTTGTAACAAGCCTAGCTTTGAAGGTTTTAACCTTCCCGTATGCTCCTCTCTTCTTCTTGTAGATCCATTTGCATTCAATGAATTTTATCCATACGGGTGATTCTACAAGTTTTCAGACCTGATTGGAATACATAGATTCCATCTAAGAATTTATAGCCTTTTACCAAAGATTTACATCTTTTTCCTAAAGTGCTTCATTATAGTTATTGGGTTCAGTATCTAGTTCTGCTGGGATCTTGTCAAAAGACTATTATAAGAACATATACTAATCAGATTAATGAACAACCCTCCCACTATGACGAGGCACTACTTGTAACACACTGTGCATAATCTAAACCTTGTGCACTAGCACCCTGTTCATGATTTGCACTTATCCCAATTATCCTCCCACTACGACGAGGTAATGGGATATCAGTGACTTGTGGTTCCTCTTCCATTCTACTAGTATTTTCTCTCATTTTTTCTAAAATAATTTTACTATTGGGTCTGTGGTCCATAATATAATCTTTTTCTAAGAATTAGGCATTGGTGCTAACAATGACCTTCTGATCCTTAGGATTATAAAATAGATCACCCTTCTTTCCCTTGAGATACCCGACAAAGAAACAGACTTCTGTCCTAGGTTCTAACTTACCCGTGTTCCCTTTCAGCACATGTACTGGATACTTCTAAATCTGAATATATCTTAGACCAGGCTTACACCGGTCCACAATTCTGTGGGAGTAAAAGGTACTAAATTAGAAGGTACCAAGTTCAAAATATAAGCCATTATCTCTAATGCAAGTTCCCAAAACAAATCAAGTAATCCTGAAGAACTCATTATAGACCTTACCATCTTCATAAGAGTCCTATTCTTTCTTTCTGCTACACCATTCTACTGCGAAGTGCCCGATGTAGTCAATTGAGATATAATTCCTTTTGATGACAAGTAGTCCTTAAACTCTCCAAAAAGGTACTTACCACTATGGTCGGCTCGTAGTGATTTGATACTTTTACCCAGACGCTCTTTCGCCTTTACCTTGAATTCTTTGAATTTCTCAAAGCATTCAGACTTATAGTGCATCAGGTAAATATATCCATACCTTGAGTAGTCATCAATGAAACTGACGAAGTACTAAAAATCACCTCTACCTCGGATTGCCACAGGACCACATACATAAGAATGAATCAGTTCTAACGGTTCTTCAGTTCTATAACCTTTGGGAGAAACGGGTCCTTTGGTCATCTTACCCTCTAAGCAGGATTCACAGACTGAAAGTGCCTCAACTTCCAATGAACTCAAAGGTCCATCTCCTACCAGTCTATTTATCTTTTTTAGATTAATATGATCAAAGCGTAAGTGCCAAAGAAACATTTAGTTCATTAAAGAAGGAAACTTTCTCTTATATGGTAAATTAGATGTGTTATTAAATTTAGTTAGTTGCAGTGTAGGAGAGATTGGAGTAATAACATAAAAATCATCTACCAATGTACCAAAAATGATAACCCGTTTATAATCCTTAATAACCACAGAATTATTAAAATAAACTAAATATCCGTATTTAACTAATCTAGAAACGGAAAATAAGTTCCTTCTAATGGAAGGTACATAAAGATAATCTCTCAATATTAAAACTCGATCTCTACTAAAATTTAGAGTGACATCTCCCACTGTAACTGCTATCACATTTGTATTATTACCCATATCTAGGTAAATTTCTCCATCATTAAGTTGTCGGATTTTCTAGAACCCTTGCAATGAATTGCAGACATAATTAGTGGCTCCCGTATCTACACACCAGGTACCGATAGATAACACCGCTAAATATGTTTCCACAACTAGTGAACAAAAATTACCTTATTGGTTCTACCTTATGAGAAAAATTAGGCATTGCTTTTCTCAGTACCGTGTCTTGTTGCAGTGAAAACATCTGCCTTTCAGCTTTTTCACACTAGTCTGTGGCCAACTAACTACCTTGAAAATTGGGTTATCATGTTTTTGAACGTTTTTCTTCTTCATGCCTTTCAGCCCAGAGGAAGAACCCTTTTTAGAAATAAACACATTTCCTGTCATTGAAAGAATACCGTTGATAGTTAAAACTATATCCAAATTACCTTTTCAATTAATAAATTCAATCCCATTAGTTTATTTTTTTAAGTATTGTCGCGAGTTGATTGAAAGTCATTTTAATCATAAGAATCACAAAATTAAAAGAATCATTAATTATGACGAGCAAAATTTTTGAATTTATTTTAAAATTGGTTTCCTCTATTGTTAAAAAAAAATTTACCGGCAGCCTGGCACCATGTGAATAGCATGCCTGTAAAGACTTGGTACAGACCATAGTTGTAACAACCCAGTTGATAATGATCCGTGTAAAGACCCAGCCAAAATCCTAAGTGTTAGTGACGGATAGTCCACGAGACCATAAAACACAAAGGATGTTCAGAACCCTAACTCGAATCGAAAACCCTAAGATCGGCCCGGGAATCCTAAAAAAAGTCTAAAACTCAAGCAACAAAACTTTTGCACTCAGAGAGTCTCCCAACATTCTAAATGAAGTAAATATCATGAAATAATAAATTAAAAATCTAAAATTCTCATAAATAGGGTAAAATGACAGTTTTGCCTCTAATATAGTAAAAAAATTTAAAAATTCAAATTTAGACACATGGATACCCTAAATCAAGAATTTAAGTACAATTAAGTAGAAAAGGACAAAATAACATAAAAAATAACAAAAATGCCCCTTCGTGCCTGACCACCTTGGGAAGTGTGCCAAAACGTGACTTTTTATTTATTTTTAGCTTAAAAGGATGAGAAAGGTATTAAATTAAGTATTATGATGATTCAATACTTATTGAACAAGTAATATACATAATAATACAATATTATAGGTCAACAAAAGCAAATAAATCATTATTAAAGTTCATACACAACAAAATAAATCAAAAAGTCACATATTGCAAAAATAGTTTAATTTAACTTAAAAGACTACATTTATTTAATCAATTGTTATAAAAATTATGATAATACATAACAATACTATATTTCTCATAAACATACTAAAATAATAGGTCTCAGTAGGAAAAGACATAAAAAAGATACATCAAATTAACTTTTAATGTATTTTCTTACACAAAAAGGCACGCAAACCAATGCAAAACCCCTTGATTGATGTGGGGTCAGGTTTTTGTCCCCCAAACAGCCCCTAGCTGTATTTCGCTTCTCCAAATCTAATTTTGTTCCCTCAAAACCATCACCATGTCAACTCTTATCAATTCAACCCATGTGATGTGTAAGGAAGAAAAGAGAGAAAAGGTACCTAAATTAATATTTTGTCTCCCCTTTGTCCCCTAGCCTTTGCCTATATAAACCAACCCAAACACCTTCTTCTTCCTTTGATAATTTTGTGCAAGAGAGGGAGAGAAACTAGACTCTTTCCATTGAGTGTTTATGAGAGTTTGAGGGAGAAAAAGGTAGAAAGGAAGAAAAAATCAAGGAGATGAGTTTTTCTAAAGTTAAGTCATTCCATGCCACCATCCTTTGAGCTCTCAAGCAAGTAAGTAAAATCTCTAAAGGTTGTGTCTAATATCCCTCAAAATATCCCCCAACACATCCCTTTAAACACTCTAAGAACCAAGAACCGAAATTAAATCAAAAATGCGTCGTATTTAGAAATTAGGGGCTGTTATGTTTATGAATGATAAGAGATGTTGTATGTTGTTATCTTTGACTTTGAAGACTTCTAAGTGTGCTGGAGCCTTGATATTAAAGTCTAAAACACAAGCATGCAAAGAATGGAACAAAAACTTGACATGGCATAAGTAGAAGACTTGAACCCTAAGAGGCTTGATTTTTGAGAACCTTGATGTTTCTGTCCTGAGATTTGAAATGCCATACCTCAATGTAGAAAATTGATCCAAGCATGTTCTTTATATCCAGATTTATATTTTTGTGTTATCTTTTATTAAGAGTTGGGTTCAACTCATTTTCATAACTAGAACTCGAGATATTGCAATTTTACCAAAGTGTGTCATTTTTCGACCAATCAACACTACCAACTTGGAAACCCTATTGTAAAATGATAGCAGAACTTTGGTCAGAACATGAAAGTTGTGGATGCCATTTATATCTATTTACCCACCAAAAAAGAGCACAAACTATTGAGTTTTGATAGGTCAAAAGCCCTTTGAAAGTCTCGGTTGAGTTTCAGTCATCAGGGAACACTTCTGTCATATATTTTTATATAGCCCAAAATCTCTATTTTTAATGACCTATTCCAAAAGTGGTCTACATGAAAATTGTAGCTAACATATTTGAAGTATTTTATTCTCAAAAATCAGATTTTAAAGTCTCGGGATAATACCCCAAAACCATTTCAAACCCTCCGTCCAAAATCGGCTCTGCTGAGTTTTGGCGGCTGACAGAACCTATTTTCTAAAATGACCAACAAGTCTAATTTGTTTCAAACAACTACCCTTAGCTCTAAATATGAAACTTTTAAGGTCTTGTTGAACTAGAAAGTACTAAAAAATGGGCTTACTTGGACATAATATGACACCCCAAAATGAAGACCAACAGAAGCATGTTTTTTTGTAAAATCTTGAGAAAAGTGCTAAACTTTTTTTGCTTAGGATATTTTGTTCACCCTTTTGCCTTAGATTTTAGCCTTGGTGTTGAATACGAGAGTTGTAAAAAATATTTTTATCTAAATGGTGTATAAAAATCATAACTTGATTCTAAGTCTAGATACTCTAAAACCTTGTCGGCTATTTTAATTTAATACTTAATTTTTTGCCTTAAAAGTTGCTAAGTGTGAAATTAAGTACCCTTTACTATGAGACTCGAATTTTTAAATGATGTTTGAGTTGACTTAGTTGATTAGTGTTTCTAAGTGAATGTATGATGCTTTTGAATTCATGCCATCATGTTGAATCATATCTTGAGAATTGTAGCTTGTGCTTCACATACCTGTACTTTATAAATTGCGAGTTGTATCATGAACTTTGCCATGCTAGTTAATGCCATGCTATAGATAGTGGTACTTGAGATCCATATTTGACATCAAGGGCATTGTCACTTGCATCTTGGTAAATTGGAGTTCATTTGTGTAAACCGTTGTGGATATGTTAATTTTGAGCCATGTATGTCCTGAGCCGTATTACATCTTGAGCTGTATCACGTCTTGAGCCGAACTGCCACTATACGCTGTAGCAATAAGGAACGATGATGTACGGGAACCCAACGTACGGGAACATAATGGTGTCATTCGGATTATTGTATTGGATATGTTAACTTTGGGCCATGTATGTCCTGAGCCGTGTTACGTCTTGAGCCGTATCACGTTTTAAACCGAACTACTGCTATACGTCGTAGTAACCTGAAACTTTGATGTACGGAAACCTAACGTACGGGAACATAATGGTGCCACTCAGAATTCGATTGGTTGATTTATAATCGGGATGGGTTATGTTGAGTTGTCTTTCATGATTCTAAGTCTAGGGCGTCCCTGGTCGCCTTTTTTGAAAATATTTTGGGATGAATTCCCCTTGTGCACCCTGGGAGTATTCCCGGTGTTTGAAATGGTTTATTATTAATATTGTTGGGCACCATGGGTTTGTCGCTAGCATTCTGATTTCAATAGCTTAGACTTTGGGTTGACACTGGCGAAGGCATCACGAGTCTTAAGGTGGGACAAACTGCTTGTTTTATGTCTGGTATGACTGATTGAAATGGTTTATTGAATATTGTTGGCTTGGAGTATGGCGCGGACCCCACACCGTTGCCATTGAGTAAAACAGTTGTGGCATGATTCTAAGTGATATGGTTACTATTTGCAACGAGGCGCGATGATGGCTTTGGTGATCAAATACCCATGAAAGTCTACTCTGGTGAATCCCGACGTGGAATTCCTGTTATGATCTCGGTACATATTGGGTTGGGCATCTGCATTACATACACAGCATTCCATATGTACATGTTTATTGACTTATCTGCTATCCTATCATAAATTTTCCTGTCTCCTTAACTATAAACTGTACTGTGTGTTATATGGTATGTGTTGCGGTGAATTTTATGTCGTGAGATTAGTTAGAAGGTTAGAGCGTTTTACTTTTGGGCCTTGGCTCATAGCATTCATGCCACAGGTGTTTGAGGAGTTCTTAAAGGAAGTCATCCCAGAGGAAGAAGAAGAGTTTGAAGAACTGGGTGAGTACCAAGAGCTCATGGATCCCACTGATGCGTTCTGAGGAGTTGAGACCCCTACTTTTGTTCTTATATTCAGTTCTCACGTGCTTAGTGTAATTTTTAAAATTTCTTGGTGAAACTGTAATAGTTATGTACTTTTAAATAGTTCAGAACTCTTTTATGATGTAATAACTACTGTATGTAAATATGATTGAACAGCTAGAATATTCCTTTATTTATATTTATGTATATCCAGACGTATGTGCCCGAAGGACGGGGCATCACAGTTGGTATCAGAGCTTAGGTTTAGTGAACCTTCAGGCCTTGGGTTATGAAAAATCATGCATTGTGTCGTGTTGGAGCTCTATAGGATGCGTTGTATTACTAATAATTATCATCTATACATTAGAAGAACTCAAATCTTCTACGCTTGAGTCTTATAGCAAGTCGTGTTAGGACATTACCGGGATTGGAAATAGTAAGGAATCTACACGTAAAAGACGAGTAAGGGCATCGAGATCGAAGATCAGAGATTCATACAATGAGTTATCTTATTTTAAGGGGGATAGACAAGAGTATACACTAGGGGAAGTTTTAGATATCACCTCGAAAGATACCATTAAAATCCCACAACTTCATCCTTATAAGTTCCTTTCTCGTTTACCCCAAGCCCTTGTGTCAACTTTTTGAAGTTCTTTTGTATGTGCTTCCTTCTTATATCATCACTCCTCAATGGTACCATCAAGTGTCATTCGCCAGTAACTCTTATGCACCCAAGTCTTGTTGATAACTCTATTAGAAATTCAATCCTAGAAAGTACCCTTATCCTCAAGTTTTCATGCCTTGATAATGACCGTTATTCGCATTTGATTCTCCTCTTATTCAAGTTATCATCATTGAACTAACTCTTCGCTTGTAGAACTTGTTATCAATTCTTTGTCAAGTACCCGTTCCAAACATTCGACATTGATAAAATTTTTTGCCATCGCTTATTTCTCTCGATCCTGAAATCACAATCTGTTGCAGTGATTTTGTGAATTCTTCGTACACTCTTGAGATCTCTACCATGGAAGTAGACTTGGATGCTTGAATTAAAGTACGTTAGGCCGACGTAACTTCAAGACAAATATCTAGTTTGGCTGCCCCTTTTGCTTAAACATCTCTTTTACAATAATTTAATTGTACTAGATTAGTTCCAGGGACACTTGTTTAAAGTATTGTTCATTGTCCTCCTCTTGTTTCTCCTACATTTGAACCCCAAATGACCACTCAATTTGTGTCAATGGTAATTTCCTTAACCATGATCATTTAACCTCATCCGACCAATCTTTGAACCACTTGGGTTCCACCCTAAGACATTCTAACCCCGCGTATGTTTTTTATTGTAGACCTTCAATATCTTGCCCCATAGATCTATGAATAACAACAATCGTGAATAACAATTAACTATATATTTTCAAAGGTCCCGACAAATACGACTATACCATCAGCAATCTAAAGTTAAAAATGACAGTTTCACACCAAAGGACTTGCGACACCATCATATGGCACAATTTAAACTTCCCCAGACTAGTTCATAGCTGACCTACCCATCCGATAAATCGAGAAGAAAAAGATTCATACCAATAGTAAGAAATTGAAAAACGAAAAATAGCTTAAAACTCACGTTAACCTTAGTACGCTAGCAAAGGAGGTACGTCTATATACATCGATATTCACGCTGGCCTTCCCACCAAAATGTTAAGAGTTCAAATTTTTTCCATCACTATCAAAGAACAAAGAACCTTGATCACAACAATGAACGTTTAGAGCCTAATGAAGAATTAACCACCAAGTCACAATCGATCACATGACTAGGTAATTACCACAACTATATCTTTTATCATGTTCATTTTACCCTAAAATGACCTATCGCCTGAGAAAATGATCTAGTTATTGGAAGAGGCATTCAAACCTAACGTTCTAGCATGTTAAGAATAAACGATAGAGGCCAAGAGGAACGGAGCAACCTTTGGAAAGACTATAGAGAAAATGAAAGCATATGATTATAGACTTCGTCATCAGGATTATCAAGACCACCTCAAAGACCAATAAATCTTTAGTTAAACAATTCAAGGATTTGAGTGCCAACGAGTTTGTGAAAATAGTGAGTCCCATTAACGCTGAAGATTGTTTGAGGGGTGGAGTGCGCATTTTAGACAGACCAAGTTATTCACATGGTAGATTCTTAAAGTATCAGTTTGTATTTGTTTGGCGTCTAAACTGTGTAACTCTTGTGGTGTGGTATTCGGTTTATGTTGTGGTATCAATGTGAGTCGCAAGGAAGTTGTTTTTGAAAATCTTTTGTGATGTGAATCGTTAAAGCAAGTTTGTTTGGATTGATGAGTAGATGTTGCTGGTATAGAGAAAGAATTTTCTTATGGAAATGTGTGAACTCTATGTATGAAAAGTTGGAGGGTGACATAATTTTGTTGTTTTCGGTAGAGTTGCGTAGCAGCTTAGTGTAAGTACGTGGGAGGAATAAGTGTTTGGATGAGAAGAGTGAAAACGTAACTAAGACTATACGAATTCATGGGTATGTTGTTTTTGTAATTGGCCTTGAGTGAATCGAGTGCCTTGGTAGAATGTGGGTAAGATAAAATAACTAAAGAGCAAAAATGGTTCTTAGATTGATTGCATGGCAGAAAATGTGTGAAGGGATTGAGTGATAATGATAAGAGACTTTATAGTCAGGAGTTAATACTGTTCAGTTAAAGGGTTGAAGGGTGGATGGTACATACGTGAAGAAAATATGTGATGAGGTTGTGATTGGATTCATATGAGTAAGCATATACCTGGGAAGCGTTTAGTCAATGTGGTATGTTTAGCCATAGTGACTCATTAGGTTCAAATGGCAATATTATTCTTGATGGTCGTAAGGTTAGAGTAGTCTAACATAAGTGACGATGTGATTTCGAGTTAATAGTCATTAGTCGATCGGGAAGTAGTCTTCAATGTACGTTTGAATATGGCAATGAGATGATTTTCGATAGAGTGACAGTCTTAAAAGACAGAAGTGGAGAATATTTGAAATCAGTTTCGGTAGTGGGCTAGTTTAGAGACATATGATCGCATGTGGAAGTCGTACTCGACGTAAGTGGTGTTTTGGAGCCAACGTGTTCTCAATGATAGACTGGGGTCATGCTACCATAAATTGAAAGTGCAGGAGTCAGATATACCCAAGACTGCCTTTAGGACTCATTACGAGCATTATGAATTTGTGGTGATGCCTTTCGGATTAACGATTGTACCTGCTGTATTTATGGACCTGGTGGATCGGGTGTTCAGAAGCTTTCGAGATAAATTTGTAATTGTGTTGATAAACGATATTCGGTTATATTCTCAGAGTGAAGAGGAACACAGAAAACATTTGAAGATTCTTTGTAGATCTTGAGAAAGCACAAGTTGTATGTAAACCTTGGTAAGTGCGAGTTTTAGTTGGACCGGGTGATGTTTTTAGGTCATGTTATATCTAGAGAAGAAATTCAAGCGGACCCAACAGAAGTAAAAGCAACAGTTAATGGGAAGAGGCTAACTAACGTGACAGAGATACGAACTTTTTGGGGCTAGCTGGTTATGTGATATGATCCTTGAAGCTTTGGTGTAATCAGTTTAAGATGTTAGTAAGATAAAACAACCATTACTCTAAGTGCTGAATATATGGGCCCGGCCTTATCCACACCCTAAATAGAGAACAACTCAAGTAAATTGAACATAATTTTGGAGAACGAGAAGGTACAATGATAGTAAATTATCCTCAACCTTTCATACGATGAAGTACATAGCGAAATTTCAGGGACAAAATTTGTTTAAGGGAAGTAGTTTGTAACAACCCGTGTAAAGACCCAGCTCAAACCCTAAGTGTTAGTGATGGATAGTCCACGAGACCATAGAACACAGAAGAAGTTCAGAACCCAAACTCGAATCGAAAACCCTAAGTTCGGCCTAGGAACCCAAAAAATGTTCAAAACTCAAGCAACAAAACCTTAGCATCCGAAGAGTCTCCAAACATTCTAAATGAAGTATATATCATGAAATAATGAATTAAAAATAAAAAATTCTCATAAATAGGGTAAAATGGTCGTTTTGCTCCTAATACAGTAAAAAGTCTTAAAAATTCAAATTTTGACACATGAATACCCTAAATCAAGGATTTTAAGTATAATTAAGTAGAAAAGGAACAAATAACATCAAAAATAACAAAAATATGCCTTAGTGGCCGACCACCTTGGGAAGTGTGCAAAAAAGTTACTTTTTGCTTTTTTTTTTAACTTAAAATGATGAGAAAAGTATTAAATTAAGTATTATGATGATCCAATACTTGTTGAACAAGTAATATACATAATAATATAGTATTATAGGTCAAAAAAAGTAAACAAATTATTATTGAAGTTCATACACAACAAAATAAGTCAAAAAATTACATATTGCCAAAATAGCTTAATTTGACTTAAAAGACTTCATCTATTTAATCAATTGCTATTGAAACTATGATAATACATAAAAATACTGTATTCCTCATAAACATATTAAAATAATAGGTCTCAATAGAAAAAAATACCAAAAAGATACATCAAATTAACTTTTAATGCATTTTCTTGCACAAAATAGCACGTAAGCTAATGCAAAATCCCTTGATTGATGTGGGCCAGGTTTTTGTCCCCCAAATAGCCCCCTAGCTGTATTTAGATTCCCCAAATCTAATTTTATTTACTCAAAACCATTATCACGTCAACTCATATCAATTAAACCCATGTGATGTGTAAGGAATAAATGAGAGAAAAGGCACCTTAATTAATTTTTTTGTCTCTCCTTTGTCCCCTATCCTTTGCCTATATAAAGCAACCCAAACACCTTCTTCTTCCCTTAATAATTTCGTGCAAGAGAGGAAGAGGAACCATACATCTTGCCCTTGAGTGTTTATGAGAGTTGGAGGGAGAAAAAGAAAGAAAGGAGGAAGAAATCAAGGAGATGAGTTTTTCTAAAGCTAAGTCCTTCCATACCACCATCCTTTGCGCTCTCAAGCAAGTAAGTAAAACCTTTAAACTTTGTGTCTAATATTCCTCAAAAGATCTCCCAACACATCCCTTTAAACACTCCAAGAACCAAGAACCGAAATTAAACTTTAAAAGGCATCGTAGTTAGAAATTAGGGGCTGTTATATTTATGAATGATATGAGATGTTATTGTATATTGTTATCTTTGAGTTTGATGACTTTTAAGTGTGCTAAATCCAAGATATTAAAGTCTAAAACACAAGAATGCAAAGAAATGGAAAAAAAAACTTGGCATGCCATAAGTAGAAGACTTGAATCCTAAGAGGCTTACTTTTTGAGAACCTTGATGTTTCTGCCCTGAGATTTGAAATGCCATACCTCAATGTAAAAAATTGATCTAAGCATGTTGTTTATGTCCAGATCTATATTTTTGTGTTATCTTTCATTCAAAGTTGAGTTCAACTCATTTACATAACTAGAACACGAGATATTACAATTTTAGCAAAGCGTGTCATTTTTCGACCAATCAACACTACAGACTTGAAAACCCTATTGTAAAATGATATCAGAACTTTAGTCAAAATATAGAAGTTGTAGATAACATGTATATCTATCTACCCACCAAAATATAGCACAAAATATTGAGTTTTGATAGGTCAAAAGCCCTTTGAAAGTCTCTGTTGAGTTTCAGCCCTCAAGGGACACTTCTGTCACATATTTTTATATAGTCCAAAATTCCTATTTTTAATTACCTATTCCAAACGTGGTCCACATGAACATTGTAGCTAACATATTGAAGTATTTGATTCCCAAAAATCAGACCTTAAATCCTCGAGATAATACCCCTAAACTGTTTCAAACCCTCTATCCAAAATCGGCTCTACTGAGTTTTGGCGGCTGACAGAACCTATTTTTTAAAATGGCCAAAAATTTTAATTTGTTTCAAACAACTACCCTTAGCTCTAAATATGAAACTTGTAAGGTCTTGTTGAACTAGAAAATACTAAAAAATGGGCTTATTTGGACATGATATGATAGTCCAAAACGGAGACCAACAGAAGCATGTTTTTGGTAAAATTTTAAAAAAAGTGCTTAACCGTTTTTGCTTAGGATATTTTGTTCACCCTTTTACCTTAGGTTTTGTCTTTAGTATTAAACATGAGAGTTGTAGAAAATATTTTTATCTAAATAGTGTATAAAAATTATAATTTGATTCTATGTCTAGATATCCCAAAACCTTGTTGGTTCTTTTAATTTAATACTTGATTTTTTGCCTTAAAAGTAGCTAAGTGTAAAATTAAGTACCCTTTACTATGAGACCCGAATTTTTAAATGATGTTTGATTGGAATTAGTTGATTAGTGTTTCTAAGTGAATGTATGATTCTTTTGAATTCATGCCATTATGTTGAATCATATCTTGAAAATTGTAACTTGTGCTTCACATACCTGTATTTTATGAATTGAAAGTTGTATTATGAACTTTGCCATACTAGTTGATGCCATGCTATAGATAGTGGTACTTGAGATCCATATTTCACATCATGGGCATTGTCACTTGCATATTGGCATATTAGATTTCATTTGTGTAAACCGTTGTGGATATGTTAATTTTGGACCATATATGTCCTGAGCCGTATTACGTCTTGAGCCGTATCACATCTTGAGCTAAACTACCACTATACGCCGTAGTGATTGGGAACGTTGATGTACGGGAACCTAACGTACGGGTGCCATTCGCATTATTGTATTGGATATGTTAACTTTGGGCTATGTATGTCCTGAGCCGTGTTACGTCTTGAGCCGCATCACGTCTTGAGCCGAACCGCCACTATACGCCGTAGTGATCGAGAACGTTGATGTACGAGAACCTAACGCACGGGAACATATTGGTGCCATTCAGATTATTGTATTAGATATGTTAACTTTGGGTCATGTATGTCCTGACCCGTGTTACGTCTGGAGCCGTATCACGTCTTGAGCCGAACAACTTCTATTCGCCGCTGTGATCGAGAATGTTAATGTACGAGAACCTAACGTACGGGAACATAATGGTGCCACTCAGAATTCGATTGGTTGATTTATAATCGAGATGGGTTATGTTGAGTTGTCTTTCATGATTCTAAGTCTAGGGCGTCCCTGGTTGCCATTTTCAAAAATATTTTGGGATGAATTCCCATTGTGCACCCTAGGCGTGCCCCTGGTGTTTGAAATGATTTATCATGAATATTTTTGGGCACCATGGGTTCGTCGCTAGCATTTTGATTTCGATAGCTTAGGCTTTGGGTTGACACAAGAGAAAGCATCACGAGTCTTAAGGTGGGATAAACTTCTTGATTTTTGTCTAATATGACTGATTGAAATGGTTTATTGAATATTGTTGGCCTGGAGTATGGCGCGGACCCCACGCTGTTGCCATTGAGTAAAACAGTTGTGGCATGACACCAGGCGATGTGGTTACTATTCTCAATGAGGTGCGATGATGGCTTTGGTGATCAAATACCCATGAAAGTCTACTTTGGTGATTCCCGGCGTGGAATCCCTGTTATGATATGGGTGCATGTTGAGTTGGGCATCTGCATTGCATACACGGCATTCTATATGCACATGTTTATTGACTTATCTGCTATCCTATCATAAATTTATCTGTCTCCTTAACTATAAACTGTACTGGGTGTTATATGGTATGTGTTGCAGTGAATTTTATACCGTGAGATTAGTTAGAAGGTTAGAGCGTTTTGTTTCTGGACTTTGGCTCATGGCATTCATGCCACTGGTATTTGAGGAGTTCTTAGAGGAAGTCATCCCAGAGGAAAAAGAAGAGTTTGAAGAACATGGTGAGTTCCAACAGCATGTGGATCCCGCTAATGCGTTATGAGGAGTCGAGACCCCTGCTTTTATTCTTATATTCAGTTCTCACGTGCTTAGTGTAATTTTTGAAATTTCTTGGTGAAACTGTAATAGTTATGTACTTTTGAATGGTTCAGAACTCCTTTATGATGTAATAACTAACGTCTGTAAATATGAATGAACGGCTAGAATATCTCTTTATTTATATTTGTATATGTCCCGACGTGCCCGAAAGATGAGGCATCATAATACCTCGATGGGAGGACATCTGCTATCTATCGTTTGTCCAGACAGGCCAATTCCTATTAATTGTTACTATCTAGGCAACAGACTATGCCAAATAAAATTAAATAGCTAACATAGTTTTGGTACAGTAAATAATAGTCGTGACTCAGATGGAGAGAATACTATTATTTACAGCCATGTGTTAACCACCATCTAATTTCAAATAAATCACTTTGCAATGAACCTTCAGATGTAAATGTGAACCACACTAACAATTATCAAGAATTATCCCTTAAGGATGATCGTACTGGCGATACCATAATTAATTCTAGTCGATGGGGAGAAAGGCCTTACTGCCAGCACGCAAAATTAATTACATCACCTACGAACTTGTAATGGAGACCGCGGGATTTATCTGTAAATAAATTTCATATCTCACTTATTTTAAAAAAAAGATTTTTAAAGGTTATAAAAATTTATTTAATTAAAATAAATTTATTAATTTTAAAAATCACATGATCCGAAAGAATTCAAAACATCTTTCCATGTATACGATCCAAAAGATTTCAGTTTGTCAAATCATATTTTCGTGTTTTAATGAGTAACAATAAAATTACCAATTAATGCACAATTTTTCCTTCGCTTTACAGCTATGATATTGAACAAAGGTATTCAAATATTTTATTTTTAATTACTCATTTTTTGAAAAAAATAATTTATTAAAATTAAATATTTTTCATTTAATTAATCTAAAAAATCAGAATTAATATTCACGTTTTTTCAAGATATTCGATTTACTAAAAAATCATCTTAAACGTGTTATTTTGTAAAAAAAATATCTAAACATTT
>JAOTRH010030971.1:0-21083 GCA_034768845.1 Heliamphora exappendiculata | reverse complement strand
CATAAAGATTCTCATAAAATGAAAAATTAATTTTATTAAAATAAAATTAAATACTAAAAATATGATTTTCAGTATACTAACTCTAATAATCTCCCACTTATACTCAAAATTATATTACCATACTTCTGACCCTCATACCCTCTACATGACTATCAAAAATCTTAGCTGGTAAGCTATTTTTAAAAAGATCTGGAAGGTTGTCTCCTGATGTAATTTTAGTTACAGTAATATCACATCTTTGTACAATTTCTCGTATTAGGTGATACTTACGCTCAATGTGCTTGCCTTTCTTATGGACCATTGGCTCATTCAAGTTTGCAATCGCTCCGCTATTGTCACAGTAAAGTGTAATAGCCGACTAAACTAAAGGTATCACCTTTAGATCCAATAGGAAGTTTCGGAGCAAAACGGCCTTTTTGGCTACTTCAGAAGCTACCACATACTCGGCCTCCATGGTAGAACCAGCAATGTAGGACTGTTTGATACTTCTCCAGCTTATAACTCCACCTCCTAAGATAAACACATATCTTGAGATAGACTTACGGGAATTCCTATCAGACTAGAAATTTGAGTCTATGTACCCTAAAGGTACTAGACTGCCTGCCTAGTAAACCAACATATAATCTTTAATCCTTTTCAAGTACTTGATTATATTCTTCACCGCAGTCCAATGCTCCTGCCTTGGGTTAGACTGATATCTACTAACCATGCTAACGGCAAAACAGATGTCGGATCTAGTGCAAAACATAGTATACATGAGGCTACCTACTGTCGAAGCATAAGGAACTGCCTTCATCTTCTCTATTTCATCAGGTGTTTTAGAACACTGATCCTTGGATAGAGTGATTCCATGCTTGAAAGGAAGAAACCCTTTCTTAGAATCCTGCATGCTAGAACGAGTAAGGATATTATCGACATATTTTTCTTGTAATAAGCCAAACATCCTTTGTTTTCGATCTCGGACAAGTTTGATCCTAAGGATGTGACTGGCTTCTCTCAAATTCTTCATATCGAACTGCCTAAATAACCATACTTTAACCGTAGATAATGCTCCCACATTATTTTCAATGAGCAAGATGTCGTCTACATAAAGTACTAGAAAGATCACCATGCTTCTGTCACGCTTCTTGTACACACAGGACTCAGCCAGACTTTAATCAAAATCATATGACTTTATAGCTTGACCAAACTGAGTGTTCCAAGACCTCGATACCTGTTTAAGTCTATAAATAGAACTCTTCAGCTTGCACAACATGTGCTACTAGTCCTTTGTAATAAATTCGTCTAGTTGTATCATATAGATACACTCGTAAAGACTTTCGTTAAGAAAAGCTATCTTGATGTCCATTTGTCAGATTTTGTAATCGAAATGTGCGATAATAAATAAGAGAATCTGGATAGACTTAAGCATGGCTAACGGTAAAAAAGTTTTCTTATAGTCGATTCCTTCTTTTTGAGTAAACCCTTTAGCAACAGGCCTAGTTTTGAAGGTTTTAACCTTTCTGTATGCTTCTCTTTTCTTCTTGTAGATCCACTTGCATCCAATGGGTTTTATCCCTTCGGGTGGTTCTACAAGTTCTTAGACCTGATTAGAATACATAGATTCCATCTCTAAATTCATAATCCTTTGCCAAAGATCTGCATCTTTGTCTTGTAGTGCTCATTGTAGTTATAGAGCTCGGTATCCAATTCTATCGGGATCTTGTCAAACGGCTCTCCCAAGAACATATGCCGATCAGGTTGATGAACAACCCTTCCACTACGACGAGGCACTACCTGTGTCTGTGTACTAGTAGTAACAGGCTGTACAGAATCTGAACCATGTGCATCAGCACCCTATTCTTGATTTGTACATGTCTCAATAATCTTCCAACTACGACAAGGTAATGAAATATTAGTGACTTGTAGTTCCTATTTTGTTCTACTGGTATTTTCTCTTATTTCTTTTAGAACAATTTTGCTATTGGGCTTGTGATCCATAATTAATCCTCTTCCAAGAATCGGGTATTGGTGCTAATAATGACATTCTGATCCTTAGGATTATAAAATAGACTACCCTTCGTTCCCTTGAGATTTACTACAAAGAAATAAACTTCTGTCATCGGTTCTAACCTACCCTCATTCCCTTTCAGCACATGTGTTGGACACTCCCAAATCTGAATGTGTTTCTGACTAGACTTATGCTCGATCCACAATTCTATGGGAGTAGAAGGTACTGACTTAGAAGGTACCAAATTCAAAATGTAAGTCACTATCTCTAAAGTGAGTCCCCAAAATATATCTGGTAAATCTGAACAACTCATCATTGCCCTTACCATCTCCATAAGACTCATATTCTTTCTTTTTACTACACCATTCTGCTGTGGAGTATCAGGTGCAGTCAATTGGGATGTAATCCTCTTTGATGATAAGTAGTCCTTAAACTCTCCAAAGAGGTATTCTCCACCTCGGTCGGATCGTAGTGATTTGATACTTTTACCTAGACGCTTCTTGCCTTCGCCTTGAATTCTTTGAATTTCTCAAACCATTCAGACTTACGGTGCATCAGGTAAATGTATCGATACCTTGAGTAGTCATCAATGAAACTGTTGAAGTACTCAAAACTATCTCTAGTCCGGATTGTCATAGGACCACATACATCTAAATGAACCAGCTCCAACAGTTCTTTAGCTCTATAGCCTTTAGCCGAAAAAGGCTGCTTGGTCATCTTATTCTCTAAGAAAAATTCATAGACTGGAAGTGCCTCCACTTTCAATGAACTCAAAAGTTCATATATTACCAGCATGTTTATCCTTTTTAGATTAATATGACCTAAGCGTAAGTGTCAAAGAAAATGTTTAGTTCATTAAAGAAGGAAACTTTCTCTTATATGGTAATATTGATGTATTATTCGTTTCAGTTAGTTGAAGTGTAGGAGAGATTGGAGTAATAATATAAAAATTATCCACCAATGTACTAGAACAGACAAGCCGTTTATTATCCTTAATAATTACAGAATTATTAAAATAAACCAAATATCCATTTTTAGCTAATCCAAAGACGAAAACTAAGTTTCTTCTAATGGTAGGTACATAAAGACATTCTCTTAAAATTAAAATTTGATCTCTACCAAAACTGAGAGTGACATCTCCTACTGCAACTGCTGTTACCTTTGAATTGTTACCCATATGCAGGTAAATCTCTCAATCACTAAGTTTTCGGGTTTCTTGAAACCCCTGCAATGAATTGCAGACATGATTAGTGACTCCCGTATCTATACACTAGGTATCGATAGATAATACCGCTAAACATTTTTTCATAACTAGTGAACATAAATTACCCTGTTTGTTCTGCTTTATGAGAAATACTGGACATAGCTTTTTCTAGTGGCAGGTCTGGTTATAGTAAAAACATATGCCTTTCGGATTTTTCACACCAGTTCATGGTCTATTAACTACCCTGGAAATCACGCCTCCCTGTTTCTGAACATTTTTCTTCTTCAATCCTTTCGGTCCAGAGGAAGAACATTTTTCAGAAATAAATACATTTCCTAGTATTGAATGAATACTATTTGTAGTTAAAGAAATATCAAAGTTACATTTTCAGTTAACAAAATTCAGTCCCGTAAGTTTGTTTTCTTTAAGTACTAAAGCGAGTGGGATGAAAGTCATTTTAATTTTGAGAATCACATAATTAAAAATACCGTTAATTATGACGAGTAAATCTTTGAATTCATTTTAATTTTGTTCTCTCTATCATTTTAAAATTAATTCGCCAGCAGCCTGGATTTTCATGAATAGCATGCCATGATTGGCAGGTGCCTACTATCCCGTAATATTTATTTATTTTATTTATCGTCCCATATTTTTTGAAAAATAATAATTTATTTTGATTAAATAATTTTCTATTTAATTAATTCAAAATTCAGAATTAATTATCTTAAATGTGATATTTTGTAATTTATTTTAATTTATTTTGATTAATAATTTATTTTGATTAAATAATTTTCTATTTAATTAATTCAAAATTCAGAATTACGTTTTTCCAAGATATTCAATTTTAAAAAAATTATCTTAAATGTGATATTTTGTAAAAAAATAAATAAAATATCTAAATTTTTTCATTTAATTAAAATTAAAAAAGATTTTATTTTATTTTTTATTACAAAATATTTTAATTAAAATCGAATATTCGAATTAATTAAATTAACAGGATAAATAAAACCAATATATATCATCCACGCAACTAATAAAAAATTAAATGCAAAATGTAATAATAATAATAATTTTAATTTTATGATCCATCTAAAATTCTAAAGAGTTTCAGTCTCATGTTTAAAAGGATAAATTTCACTAATCTTTTTCTAAATTAACTGCATTTTGGTATTTGAGTGGGACCGAAACTGTTTTGAAAAATAGTTTTTTTTCTTTGGATAAGCACAGTCGCCGCAGCCTGGGAAAGCGCTGGAATAGTGCTGCCTTCTTCACAAAACAGTATAGCCGCAACCTGTGTTTAGAAGGAAACCGCAGCTTCTGGATTTGCGCCCTGTTTGGCGCTACTGCTGCTTAGATCACTGAAGCCTGCTTGGGAATAACGCCGCTGCCTTAAAGGTAGCGTTTGGCTCCTTCTTGCTGCGTTGGAGGCGCTGTTTAGGTTGCCTTTTTGGCGCTGCTTTACGCCGCTGCCTAAGGTGGCGTTTGGCTGTTGCGGCGGCTGTTTGCTTCCTCTCTCCTCCCCATTTTTTTAATAATCCAATAAAAAAAAATTAGAGAAAAAAAACTTTGAAGCAAATAAAAAAAACTCAATCCGTGGCTAAGACTGCCGGAACCACCGCCGGTTGTCGCCGCCTTTGTTCTTTCATATCTGTTCTTATTTTTTTTTCTTTCAAATAAACTAAAAAAATAAAAAACATAAAAAAGTTTATATAGAAACTTATGTCCCGTAGACTCACATTTGATCTAAAAAAAATTAATCTATTACGGTCAACCCCCGTGAACAAAATAATCATCATTCATTCAAAATATTCAATCAAACATGAAAAAGTAAATGATGATCATAAAACTGTAATTAGAACTCTTGCAAAACAAAGTTAGCAACAGTTCTAAAACAACCCGACCCTGATAATTGTAAACAAAAAAAACAAAACGGTTCTGATACCAATTGTTAGAGGTAAAATTACCAAGATCTTTGTTTTTGCAAATAATTTTCGATAAAAAATTAACGGGACGGGCAAATACCAAAACGGGTTCTAGATAAAACTTTTGACGACGAACGATCAAAATAAAACCCGTTCAACCAAAATTAATTTAGAAGAATACGTTTTCTCGATCCTTCAACTACGATTTGATTTCGAGTTGAAACTCCTGTCAAATCTTCTACTGTATTGTCTTACGCGATTTTCGAACGTAGTGTGGGTTACAAACTATCGAGAACTCGTACCGTCAGAACCCAAATATATTTAGTCTTGAAAGACAAGTTATGATCTAAAACTGGTTTAGCCTACCCGCATATATATAAGGGTACAGTAGGGACCTGGAGATTAATTACGCGTAAGACTTCCAGTGGAACACAGACACCTACTAGCGGTTTCTGCAATTATGAAAAGATAGCATCGATTTATATAATTTTCATAAAATACTGAATTACAGTTCACACTACTAAAGAATTATAATTGTACTCTGATCCATAATCTCAAAATTTTCTTGCATTAAGCTCTTGTTATTAAATGCTTATCATTTCTCCCCACGTTAAGATTTCTAATACCCGCCAATTAAATTTAATTATTAACAATTTAATCTAATCGTTATTTTAATATTTATTAAATCCTTCCGCTTAACTTATTTGACCGCCGAATAATTAAATCCACCTGTAGGGTTTGACCCGGTCAAAACTTATAAGTTTCCTTAAGGGGTATCGCAAATTCCAATTTTTTGGGACGTGAATTTCATCAATAATTAATATTTACCATATAAATAATACCACTATCTAACTCACCGAAAATATAGACCTATATAATATCGTGCCCTTTAATGAATCAAAACAACGAATTTTAAAAATACGCAAATCATTAATTATTTCAGGATTAAGAGGATAAGCATTATTCACAATAACCTTGGAGTGCGAATTAATTTATATAGTCAGTATAAAATTAATTACCAAAATATCTCGTTCAATACACACAAAGTGTACTAGCACAGAGAGTCAGAATAATAGATGCCGCTATTATCTGTTTTTCGTAACCAAAACAGGCCTACTAAAACTCTGTATTACAGTCGTATCGATAATATGTCCATTTTTATCTAAACTGTGAACAAAAAACTTATATTCTGTAAGAACCTAAAATCTGATCTTCTATGTGTAAGCCATACTCTACACACCAGATTAAATGTTATACAGAATATTGAACATCCATGTATAACAAAGAAATGATACGCATACATTGCTCATAAAGATTTTTATAAAATAAAAAATTAATTTTATTAAAATAAAATTAAATACTAAAAATATGATTTTTAATATACCAATCCTAACCGTTTGGGAGTCTGGGGTTTCGGGGGTCCTAGGGCATCGGGGTCCAAGGGTACCGGGGTCCTATGGTCCGGGATTTGAGGATCCGAGGTTTGGGGATCCAAGGTTTTGGGGTCCTGAGGTCCCCAAGGTCCAGGGTTCGGCGATCCTAGGGTCTCGGGGGGCTAGGGTCTCGGGGTCTCAGAGTTTTGGGTCCCGAGGTCTAGGGGTTTAGAGCTCTTAGGTCTTGGGGTCCCCGTGGTATGAGGGTTATGGGATCCCGGGGTCTCGGAGTCTGGGGTCCCTTGGGTCTAGGCGTCTGGCAGTCCTAGGGTCTCCGGGGTCTCGAGGTTCGAGCTTTCGAGGTCTAGATCTCTTGGGTCTCGGGGTTCCCGTGATCCAAGGTCCCATGAGTCCAGAGGTCCAAGGGGTCGGAGGTTCGGGGTTTCGGGGTTTGGGAATTCAGGGGTTCGAGGCATTCCAGGTCTTGGGTTCTGAAGGTCTTAGGGTTCGGGTGTCTAGGTGTCCCGAGGTTCTGGGGTCCTAAGGTCTCGGGGTTTAGGGTCTAGCGGTCTTAGGGTCTAGGAGGTCTGGGGTCTCGGGGTTTGGGCTCTCGGGGTCTAGGGGTCTAGAGCTCTTTAGTCTCGGGGTCGCCGAGGTTTGAGGTCCCGGGGTCCAAAACTATGGAGTCCCGGGGTCTAGAGGTCTGGAGCTCTTGGGTCTTAGGATCTCGGAGGTTTGGGGTCTTGGCGTCCCTAGGGTTCTGGGTCGGAGGGTCCGGGGTCCCGTGGGTCAGAATAGCATGTTTGGCTTAAATATTTTTTTTATGTGCTAGCATGTTTGGCCTTGATTTTGGCTACTTGGGATTTAAATAGGTTGAACTCTTATGATCATTTTCAATAGCAAGTATTTTGATTAAGGTTGAACATTATTGTCATTTATGCATAAGGATTGCTTTCTAAATTTTCATATCACATGAAATAACCAAACATGAAAATGAATAAAAAGAGGAATTAAAAATGCATTAGATACACAATCCTAAGATTATTAGTGAGGAGATACTAAATACTCCATAATCCCTTCCTTCAAAACAAACATAGCCTTTGAGTCTACTTTCTCTCCCAAGTGATTTTGGTAGCAAATGTTTTTATATATTTTGAGTTTTAACCATTTTACCCTTAGAGTGACATTATTTTCGTAAAATGATCATATCTTCCTCATTTTAGATGGATCAAGATTCATTTTATATCATTTTAAAGCTACATTGAAGTACTAAAATATAGTAAAACCCAATTTTTAAAAATATTATATGTGGTACATAAAATATGAGTCAAAAGTAGACTATTTTGAAGGTCACTAGAGACACTTTTGTCATTTTGTACTCTTTCTTCTTATTGTTGTCAATTTCAAGTCTTGGAAATCTGCCTATGGGTTAAGTAAGGTTTAAATTCATTCTTAAGAATCTCAAAGGAGGTTTTGTAAAAAATTGCATGCTTGTGGTCAATTGAAACTCGCATATGTGTTGTATTTTTTATGTTTTTCATCATTAGAAGCGCAAAGAATACCTAAGGCTTATGATAGTCAAATTGGAATGTCTACACTAAGGGGGACAAAGATTCCCTTGGCTTGAACGTTTTTCAAAGAAAATGCACTTGATTTGAAATTTGGGCAGCACATTCGCTTTTTTAAAAATGAATTAGGATTTGGACACCACTTTAGGTTGGATCAATTTCAAAAAATG
Source organism: Heliamphora exappendiculata (assembly GCA_034768845.1). Taxonomy (NCBI): domain Eukaryota; kingdom Viridiplantae; phylum Streptophyta; class Magnoliopsida; order Ericales; family Sarraceniaceae; genus Heliamphora; species Heliamphora exappendiculata. The sequence goes on along the minus strand of JAOTRH010030971.1, from coordinate 12,856 downwards.
GAATAGTGTGTTGAATCTACCCTAATAATTCTTCAAAATGTATGCATGATAGTTAATATGAGACATTCTCCCACTTTCAAGACCTATTTTGATAGTTAATATGAGACATTCTTCATAATGTAATCTTGCTGTGGCTTGACTTAAGTTTTACATGTACCTTGAGGTTTATGCGGTTTACATGGTATGACCCTAACTTTAGAAACTTCTAATATTATCTCAAACGAATCATCTGAGTGGGGGCAATCGTCCAACCACATACCGCAGGAGCCAAGTGGCATGTTTCGTTGGTAATGAGCTTACACTTCCCCCAAGGTAAAAAAATATTAATAAAATTGGAGATTGAGAAGTGAGTTTGGGTATGTATTGCAAAATGACAGGACTCTTGTGTATCTTGGAAGAATGCCAAATGTATGAAAACAATAAATATTATAATAAAATAAATAAAGAGGGTGCCCATTTGGAGCTTTTATTTTTTCCTTTTAAATGCGTCATGTAACAAGATATGCAAAATTAGTTTAGAAACAATTAAATATTTTAAAATAAAAGCACAAGAGATTCATGTCAATTTTTGTAGGCATGAAAAAAATTGATAAATGTACATTTTGCAAGTTTGAGAAGGAAGATTTTTAAAAAATATCATGATATATAGATTTTTTCTGAATAAATTGATATATAGAAATTGACGTAGTCGAAACTTTATAATTAGTCTTCAGTGGAGTGGATAGTTAGTAAAGTATAAAGGAGTCGATAGTTTTTACGTCTCAAAAACTTTCCTTGAAGGGTTCGGTCTTTCTTCGGTGCGAGGGAGACCCTCTTAGCCTTTTTTTTTATTGGACGTTTGCAGTGTTATGAAGAGTGGAAAGAAGAAATTTTTTGATTTAGGCCTTTTTCCAAAAAAAATAAAAATAAAAATCAAAGTCACCACCAATCATTCCTTTAAGGTGTGCTATGTCACTCCTCGAGTTATATTGCAACAATATTACTTGAAGTTTTGAAAATACGACAAGATCTTATGAAATCAATTCATCTTTTAAAGCATACGAGTCATGGACCTATTTTCAAATGACTTATATTTTTGGTCTGCAAAAAATAGAGAAGTGATTTCGAGGGTTCACTATTCCACATAAGGAAAGTGTTAGACACCCTACATCATTTTTTCTATACTACGTTCCTGTACAAAATTCCATATCCGAAAAAGTTGGCTTATCATTGGTTTGTACTTACAAAACTAAATGTTTCTTTGAAGTGATTTGGACCAGATCAATTGAGCTGCCTACATATGTCAAGTGGGAATCAGGTACAACATAGTTTGTCAAAAGACTAATCTAATGGATTTGAAATAGAGTTAATATTGTCTTTGAAAGGGATTTAAAAACATAAAAAGTATTTTCAATAGGATTGAGCCGTGTATAATGGCCTATGTATCCATGCAAGGAATTAGGCCCAACGTAAAATACTGATTTGATTTTCATGTTGGTGTGAAACGAGAATATGAAAACCTCATTTCACCTGCACTATGAGTTGGGCTATTTCATAAAAGATGGATATTTATAAAGTGCAAGTAAGAATATAAACGAATCACTACTTTAAGAACCACATATGAGCGAACAGAGCAATGAAGTGAATTTGACTGTATAAAGCAAGAATGTACGAATTCTTATTTTAAGAACCACATACGCGCAAGTAGAGTAATAGTATGAAGCCAAGTAATGGAATGAAAACTTCATTCAAGCGTACAGTACATCAAATGTATATTTTAGATAGATGTGATTGTTTTTAAATGCTAGTTGGATATTTTTAAAATGGGCAAAGTAATTGATTAAAATGCAGAAATGGCATTCAAATATTTTCAAAATGGATATAATAACTGCATGAAATGAGATTATCCAAATTCTTATTCTATTTCTAAACAAAATAATGATATGATTATTGAAAATGTATGCTCAAGCAATAAAAAAGCCGGGTCTCATTTTAAGAAAACAAATTTGACATGTGGAAGATGTTCCAAGAAATTTGATAGAACTGAAGCGACGAGGGATCCTAGGGTTAGAGCATTGGCACATCAACAAGGGTTTCGGGCATTGTTGCCACCTGTAGAGAGAAAGGTAGGAAGAGAAGAGAGTTTGAGTTTTAGAGGGCTTCAAGGTGTGTGGAATAAAGGGGGAGGTTACTATTTATAGATTTTATGATCTAATCTCTACGACACTTGAATGCCGCAGGAAAGCTTGTTGCGACCGTAGAGTGCTGTAGCAATATACGGAGTCACGGAATAAAGGAGAAGGTTACTATTTATAGATTTTAGGGTCTAATGTCTACATCACTAGAATACAGCAACAAGGCTTGTTGCGACCTTGGAGTGTTGTAGCAATATAAGAAGTTACAAATAGTTTAACGTGTGGTCCCTAGCATGGTTTAGGAGTTCCTAGACCAATTTGAGATCACTTGCATCTGCGTGGCTTGTAGCATTGGAATGCTATAGGAAGCTTTTTCAATTTCCAAGAGTCATAGCAAACTTGACCTCTAAGTTTTATGTTTCTCACAAGTGTTTTCTATTCAAACTATGATGTAGAAACTTCATTTGAGTTGGGCTTTTGAAAGGTTTGACTCAATTTGAATGCATTGACAAAGTTATATTTTTAACTTGTTTATCATTTTTTATACGTAATTTGTCTCAAACTGAAAGGGTCCCTGTACAAGTTCATAATTAACCTTGATCATACTTGAATTTTCTTGAAAACTAGCGGGTTGATGTGAAAGTCGTGCTACCATTTTCCATTGGCTGAGATCTTGAGATGTTATCCTTAATGTGTGTGGAATAAGGGAGAGGTTATTATGTATAGATTTTAGGGACTAATCTATGTGGCACTAGAGTTTCGCGGGAAGTCTTGTTGCAACTTTGGAGTGTTATATCAATATATAGAGTCACAAAGTGTTTGATGTGTGGTTCCTAGCTTGGTGTAGGGCTTCGTGGACCAATTTGAGATCACTTACATCCATGTGGCTTGGAGCCTTGGAATGCTACAATAAGCTTTCATGGTTTCCAAGTGTCGTAGCAAACTTGACCTCGCAAATTTTATATTTCTCACATGTGTTTTTTTGTTCAAACTTTGGTGTAGAAAATTCATTTGGATAGGGCTTTTGAAATGTTTAACTCATTTTGAATGCATCCACAAAGTTAGATTTCCAAACATATTTCCCATTTTTTGTGTGTGAAATCCATCTTGAACTAAAAGATTTTCTTTACGAATTCATGATCAACCATTGATCATACTCGAATTTTCTTGAAAACTGATCGGGGTAGTCTGAAGGTTATATTAACATTTTTCATGAGCTCAGATTTTGAGATGTTTGCTTCAAGGTGTGTGGAATAAAGGGGAGGTAACATTTTATAGATTTTAAACACTAGAGTACTACAACAAGTCATGTTGAGACGTTGGAGTATTGTAGCAAATACAGAGTCACAAAGTGTTTAACCATGTGTTTCCTAGCTTGGTGTAGGACTTCGTGGACAAATTTGAGATCACTTGCATCCAAGTGTCTTAGAGCCTTGGAATGCTACAATAAGATTTCGTGGCTTTCAAGTGTCATAGAAAACTTGACCTCCAAGTTTTATGGTTCTCATAGGTGTTTTCCTGTTCAAACTTTGGTGTATAGAATTCACTTGGATTGGGCTTTTGGAAGGTTTGACTCATTTTTCATGCATCGACAAAGTTAGATTCCAAACTTATTTTTCATTTGTTGTGTACGCAATCCTCTTGAATAGGAAGAGTTTCTCTACGAATTCATGATCAACTGTTGATCATACTCAAATTTTCTTGAAAACTAATCAAGGTGGTGTGATAATAGTGCTAAGATGTTCCATGGGCTCAGATCTTGATATACTTGCTTCATGGTTTGTGGAATAATGGGGAGGTTACTACTTATAGGTTTTTGGGACTAGTCTCTATGGCAGTAGAGTACTGCATCAAGTCTTGTTTCGAGCTTGGAGTGTTGTCGCAATATACAGAGTCACAAAGTATATGACGGATGGTCCCTAGCTCAGTGTAGGGCTTCATAGTCCAATTTGAGATAACTTGCATCTAGGTAGCTTAGAGGCTTGGAATGCTATAATCAGTTTTTGCGGCTTCCAAGTGTTGTAGCAAACTTCATCGCCAAATTATGTGTTTGTCATAGTTGTTTTTTTGTTCAAACTTCAGTGTAGAAAACTCATTTGAATAGACTATTTTAAAGGTTTAGCTCATTTGGAATGCATCGACAAAGTTAGATTTCTAAACTTATTTTCCATTTGCTGCGTATGAAATCCGTCTTGAATTGATGGAGCTTTTCTACGAGTTCATGATTAACTGTTGATCATACTCGAATTTTCTTAAAAAATGATGAGGGTGATGTGAAAGTCGTGCTGACATTTTGCATGTTTCAGAGTATTGAAACTTGATAGATCTTGTGGAAGATCGCGAATATTTTTTGGGACTCCAATACCTTTTGACTTTTACAAAATTTGGATGGTGACCTATTTTGATTGTAAAGAGTATTTCTAAAAGATGATTTTTAAAAAGGTTTATAGAATGTCATGTTATCAACAAAAAGAGTGCATTTGAGTTCCTAAAATGAGTTTGGCTGCCATATAAGGTGATTGAGAATGATAGTTTTATATCGGATCATCATATGAGACGATTGAAAGTGGTTTATTCATCTCAAACCGTTACGCGAGATGAACTAGATAGGTCTGAAGAGATTAATTCAACATATAAGATGATGACGAGTAATTAAGAAAGGTTAGCCATTATACGAGATGCTTAGGATTGATTTGACATGATCAAATTGCCTTATGAAATGATTGAGAGTGATTCGATATGATTGGACCATTATTGGGACAATGAGGAGTGATTTGATATAATTAAACCATCATACGAGGCGATCAAGAGTAACTAAAGATGATCAGACTGTCATACAAGAGGAACAAGAGTGATTTGATATAATCTAATAATCATACGAGACAATCAGGATTGATTGGATATGATCAAAACATCATGCGAGATGATCAAGAGTGATTAAGGATAATTCAACCATTATACGAAATGACCAGGATTAGTTTAACATGATTGGATTATCATATGAGTCATTTAAATTTAACATGATTGAAAAATCATACGAGTCATTCAGAATTAATTTAACATAACTAGATCATCATACGAGATGATAAAGGTTAATTTGATATGATTGGACCATCATACGAGATTTTCATGCCCCAAAACCTGAGTCACGTGAACTACCCAAGAAAAATCCATTTTGTGATACTAAGATACACCAAAACCACCCGAGCCCAAACGTGTTAAGAATATAAGTTAAAAGCGACGTTAAAACCTTTGAAAATGCGCTCCCAATGGTTTATTTTAAGTAAAAGAAGCTCCCAAAGGAATGTTGTCACAGTCCCTAAGAGCCTAGTTTTTAAAACAAGCAACTAAGATTTTCAAAATCCGGCTAGACTACTCGATCGGTCAAAAGACCGCTCGAGTGGCCCTCACCTATACACTGTTTTTTCATCATCTGTAAAACAATCGAGAGTTCACTTTGGCCACTCGATAGATCGCTCGAATGATCTATCAAGCGGTTTGGCTCTAGACTAACTTTTCAAAATCTAATCTTGAAATCCAACACTTGAACATTTCTCTAACCTTTTTGAAAACCTTCAAGACATAACCAAGCAATCTAAAACCTACTAAAAAACAAGGTTCAAAACCTTCCTCGAAGCACATGGTTTGATGTATAACATAAAACCAACCAAAAATCATTTGTTAAGACGTTGAAACCAACCAAACAAAAATCATTTCATACAACGTGAAATTATAACAACCATTCCCAAGGTTTCTCTCATCATCATGCAACATACATACATTGGTATCATGGCCTTAAGGCTTACAAAACATATGTGTCAAGTCTAAAACATATTACATGTTACATGATCCAATATCAAAACCAGCATAAACTACCGAACAACAAAAATTAAGAGTTTTGTCTTCCGCCACCTCCGGGGCTTCTCAAGAACAAGTTATACGATAATTTTCACCTAAAAAGTTCCATATCGCACAACGTAAGCTGAACCTCAATAGAAAAAAGACTAGCATGAATTAAAAGTATAACACATAATTCACAGATTATATAAATAACTCGACCACGCACATTTAAAAATAATTTTTCATCCTTAAAACCACGAGTTTCGTATGATCTAATAGCATCCAACAGTTCAATAATCATACGTAACACATCACATTCCAACTAGGTTTCCACAACCAATGATGTTTTATATACACCTTGCACTCTTTTACGGTCTTCCACAGAGGGACAAGTACTAACTCAATTATGCAAAATTTTTACGATTTTTCACCGCAGGACTAACATTCGCCCCAATTTTGCAATCCTTTATGGTCTTTCATCACAGGATAAGTACTTACCCCAATTAAATAATTCTTTACAGTTTTTCACCGTAGGAGCAATCGAATCCTAAGTTACACACAATTGTTATACATTTAGAGAGGCACATAGCCATGCACAAACATTTAATGATACTCATTTATCAACCACACGTTAAAACCACGGTTCAACCCCAAGTGTTAGCTCCAAACCACCCAAAAGTATGTTCCCACAACTTATACATAAATCCTTTTGGTTTTCAAAATTCATTCTTTTGAAAATCACGTACCCATACGCCCACCAAATTTGTAATAAATAAAAAAAAGCCTAACATGCTTTTTATCCAACCAAACACGGTTTAAATACAAAGTTCGACATTTATAGCATTTTAAAATGATAATACTGTATATAATCACATGAAACATCTTTTTAAAGCAAGATAGTCTAGAATCCTACCGTATAGAGTTAAAAACTCGAAACTTTAAAAATTGACAAAAAATCAAAGTCACCCAAACGAGATTCTGTTCGGATAGATGCAAAGCCCACAATGAGTATAGCAATGTTTAACTATTGCAACGCCAAAAAAAGGCCCGAACTAAGCTAAATGCTAGAGATAAGGCTGACGTTCTAATTTTTCCTGAGAGAGAGAGAGAGAGAGAGAAGCTTGTTGAATAAGATTGAGTTCAAGAACAAAGGCAATTAGCTGCCATTTTATATACTCCACGCAAACAGACTACTCGAGCGGTCTTTAGATCGATCGAGCGGTCGTGCCTAGAAAGTTTCTAACTTTCTGCCACAACACCCAAATAGGACCGGGATTGAAACCAACATGCATATCTAAGCTATCACATGCATAAAATTTATATGAGCATGCCTTTCCATAACAATAAAAAGCAATATACAATACGTCGCGAATATATTTTACAAAATTAAAAGGAATCGGGTCTCACAATTCTTCCCCTCTTAAAGGAATCTCGCCCTCGACATTCGCTACGAGGTCAAGAAGAAAATAACTCTGGGTACCTAGCACGAATTTTAGATTCAAGCTCCTACGTAGCTTTCTCAACACCGTGATAAAGCCACAAAACCTTAACATAGGGAATAGTTCTTCTTCTCAGTACTTGATACTTCGTATCCAAAATCCTCACGGGTAGTTCCTCAAGAGATATATCCTCGTCTACCTACAACTCAGCCCAATCCAAGATATGTAACGGGCTAGGCTCGTATTTTTGAAGTATGAAAATATGAAACACGTTGTGCATAGATGAAAACTAAGGAGGTAATGCCAGACGGTATGCCACCTCCTCAATCCTCTCAAGGATTTCAAATCGGCCAATAAAAGGCGACAACAACTTCCCACTACAGATAAATCTCATCAAACCTTGGCATAGCGAAACCTTAAAAAACATGTGGTCACCCACCCCAAACTCCAAAGGCCTCCTCCTTTGATCTACGTAATTCTTCTAACGACTTTGGGCCATCACCAAATGTTGGTGAATCATGGTAATCTTTTCTGTCGTTTTTCGCACCAAGTTGGGTCCTAACATTACTGCTTCTCCCACATCTGTCCAATATACTGGCGACCTACTTGGTTGTCCATATAAGGCCTCAAAAGGTGCCATCTCAATGCTAGACTAATAGCTACTATTATATGCAAACTCTACTAACTGCAAATGATACTCCAAAGAACCCCGCAAATCGAGCACACAAGATCTCAACATGTCCTCTAAAATCTATATAGTACGTTCAGACTGAGTGTCTGTCTGAGGATGAAAAGTAGTACTGAATCGTCCCCAAAGCTACCTGAAGGCTCTGCCAAAATTGTGACATAAAATGCGAGTCTCGATAGAAAATAATAGATACTGATACTCCATGTAACCGGACAATCTCACTAATATATAACTTGCTCAACTTTTCCATGGAATCCTTCACACGTATGGGAAGAAAGTGCGTAGACTTTGTCAATCTATCAACCACCACCCACACTACATCATGCCTTTTAGGCGATCTTGAGAGTCTAAATACAAAATCCATCGTGATGTTCTCCTATTTCCATTCTGATACAGGCAATGGCTGTAGCAACCCAGCTGGCCTCTGATGTTTTGCCTTCACTTGCTGACAAGTAAGGCACCGAGAAACAAACTGAACTACACCTCTCTTCATTCCCTTCTACCAAAACTGACGACGTCGATCATGATACAACTTGGTGCCTCCCGGGTGCACTACATGATGGGAATGGTGGAAATTATGTAACATGTCATCACGACACGACTCTGGTACAAACACTCCCCCTACAAATCTTAAACACTAATCCGGGCTTACGACCCATCCCTTGGTGTATCCTCCACTGGAAACACAATCCTATAACATCTGAGCTTCTTGATTTGTTTGTTGAGCCTCTAGAACACGGGCAATCAACATGGGTCGTGAAACTACTAAAAATATGGTTGCACCCTCCTCTGTCTCTTCAAGATACAAATTAAACTCACCAATTTCCTCAAGCATTTCCCATTCTTATGTGGCAATGGAAGCTAACGAATCATGAGATCTCTTGCTAAGAGCATCGGCTACGACATTGGCCTTCCCAGGGTGATACTAGAGATCAAAGTTAAAGTCTTCCATAAACTACATCCATCGCTGGCATAGATTCAGGCCTTTTTGAGAAAATAAGTATTTTAAACTCTTGTGATATGAGAAAATATCAAAATGCTCACCGTACAGATAATGCTGGCATACCTTTAAGGAAAAAACAACAGCTACCAACTCCAAGTTATGTGTTAGATAGTTCTGTTCATGAGTCTTCAACTGCCGAGATCTGTAAGCCACAACATTACCCTCTAGCAACAGAACACATCCCAAGCCATCATGCGACGCAGCACAATAAACTGTGTAACGTAAACCTTGTTCCGGAATAACCAACACTGGTGCACTTGTCAATATCTTCTTTAACTCCTAAAATGCCAACTCACTAGACTCACTCCAAACAAACTTGACCCCCTTCTGTGTAAGGCGAGTCATCGGCGCGGTGAGCCGAAAAAAATCCTTCACGAATCGTTGGTAATAGCTTGCCAAACCCAAAAAGCTGCGAATCACAAACAAATTCTTCGGTCATTTTCAACTCATCACTGCATCAATCTTTGAAGAGTCCACCAATACTACCTCCCCCGATACCATGTCAAAGAAATCTCACCCCAGGCATCTAAAATTCACATTTTTTCAAATTTTGCATACAGTCAATGTTCCCTCAAAAGCTACTGAGTAATATATACATGTTCCTCATGCGTCTCCCTCAATGGTGAATAGATAAGAATGTCGTCTACAAACATGACCATAAAGTCGTCAAGATTTAACGATCTAGTTTTTAAGCCTCTCGATGAAGAATGTTAAATCAACCAAAACTAGGTTTTCAAATCAAGGATAGATCAAAAGTAAAAACCCAAATGATTAAGCCTAGAATCAGATCTTGAAATTGAAAACTCTAAGGAAGAAAATGTATCTCTTAATCCTAGAACCTCATAAGAAAATGGAGAATTATAATTTGGTCCAAAAATAATAACAAAATTTTATAAATGACCCAAAATGAATACGTACACAAATAACAAGGCTCTAAGTATGAGGAATAAGAAAGGTACATGGAAACTCAATAATTAAGAAGAAAAAAGGAAGAAGAAGGAGAATCAAGAGGAGAAATGAAGGAGAGCACAAAAGTTAAGCCTTAGTCTTGCTCTTTAACCCTAGGATTCAATCCCAAAGTAAGTAACTCTCTAATTCTTTCTCTCAAACCCCTTTCTAATATATCCCAAACTTATCTCAACCCATGATCAAACAAAAAATCAAGAACAAGAACAAAAACACATGAAAAAGGCGTCATGGCTGGGATTTAGCGACTGTTTAAAACTTTTTGTGATTTGTTAAGTGGTTGAATGTTTATATCCTTGAGTTTTGTGGCCTATATATGTTCTAGAGTTTAGATATATAAGTACATAACACATGAATGCAAATAAAATTGATCAAAACTTGGCACTCAACATGCTAGGTAGCTAGAATGCATAATGGCCAGAGATTTGCAACTTTTGAGCTTTCTGTCTTGAAATTTGAAAAATCATAACTAATTATAGAAAAATGATCTGAGTGTGTTCTTTATTTTCAGACCTAGATTTTGATGTTATCTTTCATCCAAATTGTTTTTAACTGATTTGAGTGATTAGAACACGAGATATAACATTTCTACCAAAATATGTCGATTTCAGACTAGTAGTCATTGCAGATCTAAAAACCTAACTTTCAAACGTGAACTGAGCTTAAGTCAAAACATAAAATTTGTAGATAACATATAAATATAGCTACCCACCAAAACAGAGCCTAAACTATTGCGTTTTGATATGCCTAATAGCCATGGAAAAGTCTCTATTTTGTTTAGAGTACAGCAGAACCCTCTGTCACAACATTTTTAAACAACCCAAAACCCCTATTTTAAGTGACCACCACCAAATGTGGTATTCATGAAAAGTGTAGGTAACATATTAACCTAGTTTATTATCAAAAACTAGATTCTAAAACCCCCGGATATTCCCAAAAACCATTTTTAAACCCTATGTTAAAAACTGATTCTGCTATGGATTTTATACCGCCAAAACACATTTTATAAAATGACTTATTTCCTTAACTTTTTACAAAAACCACCATGAGCACTACTCATGAGACTTGTAGAAAACATATTGAACTAAGACATATCCAGAAATTAGCTCAGTAGGACCAGATTTGTTGCCCCAAAACTGAGACCAACTGAGACCCTTTATTTGAAATTCTTCTACAAAGTGTTGAACCATTTTCTTTTATATGAATTAATTCACCTAGTTGCCTTAGGATTTGGACTCAGTGTTAAACATAAAAGTTGTAGAGAATATTTGTATCTAAATTGTCACAAAAAAATCAGGACTAAACTCAAATTTTAAGTACCTCAAAATGTTGATGTACCATTTAATTTAATACTTGAAAGTGGCTTAGTGAGTTATTAACTATTTGATGGAGCATGCTTTTGTTAGGTGACTTGAAATGGATGTTTTAATTAGTTTAAATTGGGAGAATAATGATTTAGTGTGATTATGTGATACTTATTAACCATGTTATGAATCTAGGATCATGTTTTGAAAACTTTTAACTTGTGCTTCGAAAAATTAGACTTAGTGCTTAAGGGACTTGTACTTCATGCCATCTTAATTTGACCATATGCCACATTTAATGTTATATCATGCTTTGGAGTATTGTCCTTCGAGATATATATAATCGTACTATCGCCGGCATTGTCACAATTGCTTCCATAAGCATGTTGGAGTTTACCGTGTATGTACCGTTTTGGGTTTGGGAAGTTGGAGTCGTCGTTTCCATGGTTCTAAGTTTAAGGCATCCTTGGTTGCTGGATTATGGATTGTTTTGGGATATATGCCCTGTGAACACCCTGGGTGCGTCCCTAGTGTATGAAATTGTGATTTTCATGGAAAATATTATATAATTGGAATTGTTGAGCACCATGGGTTCGTCGGTAGCATTCTAACTTTCGTGATTTAGACTTTGGAGTTGACACTGGCGAAAACATCACGCTTCTTAAGGTGGGCGACGTCGGCATTGCCCTTATATGGTGTCGAGCCCCACGCCGTTGCCATTTTGCAGTAAAATAGCTATGGCATGAAGCCCAACGACGAATTTACTATTCGTAATGAGGAGTTTTGGTGATGGATTTAGTGTGCAATTTATCCAGAAAGTCTGTTCCTTAGAATTCTCGGGGTGGAGTTCACTTTATCAGTTGAGCAGTTTGGGGGTTGGGTTGAGGTCACATACATCTCATGCATTTGCATTGCACTCCATGTATATTGATGGCTTACTTAGTTCATCTCTGACAATGTTATGCTCAATCTATTTAACTGTGGGTTTGGTGGATTTTGTGAGGGTTAACTTGGTAGATTTTTAGAGTTTACTTCTGAGCTTCAGCTAACGATGTTTACGCCACAGGTGAAGGGTAAGAATTATCGAAGGGGAGTATCACGAAGAGCTTGAGTATTTGGAAGAAGAAGGGTATGATGAGCCACATGGATTCAACATCGTTCCTGGGGAGTAATAGATTTTATCTTTCAGTCTTTCTTTTTTCTCTAAGCTTTTGATCCATGATACTATGTTTTGTTCTGATAGATGACTGTAATAATTTACTTACTTTAATGGTTTGTCTGGCACTTAAACTTTAATTATGCAATTAAGTATTCTATTTATCTATAATGCATCGGTAGAATAACCCTAATTAAATATCAATATATGTCATTAACGTTCCCGGGGAATCGGGACGTTGCAATATGGTATCAGAGCCTAAGTTCAACCCTTACCCACACTGACGTTGTGGGAATCGTGCGCTCTGTTGCATAGAGACCTTGTAGGGTTAGTCATATTAAATATT
>JAOTRH010030960.1:0-21084 GCA_034768845.1 Heliamphora exappendiculata | reverse complement strand
AATTAATTTTTTTATCAAAATAAAAAACTTAAAAATAAAAATAAATTAATAAATTAAATTTTATGTTACTTATTTTTTAATTATAAATTTTTAAACAAGATTTTGTAATTAAACAAAACAAAAAAAATTTGAATTTAATTGTTACAAAAATAAAAATGTAAAAAATGGTAGTAATATTTCAGATAATAAAGAGAATGTCAGTATTATTACCCTTAAATACAAAGGTACAAGTGTAATTTACCATATATATTTTTATGAAAAAAATTTGGCTTCTCTATATTTTATGGACTATGAGGTATAGTAAGGCCGATTAGGGTTTATTTTGCTTGAGCTTTGATTATTTAGACTATTTATTTTATTATTCACAATTTATATAATTTATACAAAAATAAATAAAATTAATTTGATACCACTAGATGTAGATGTAAACAAGTTACATTTGTCTTAAAAAAATTAACGATATTTTTATTTTTTTTAAAAGACAAATGCAAGTTTAGACGTATAACAATGTTAGATTATTAAAGCGAAATTGAGCTAGGCCCACTCACCCTAACCACCCTGCAGTCGCAGACACAGCAGGGTCTAATAAGATAATAAGATAATCCTTACCACTCGGGGTATTCAATTCTTCATCATAGGACAAATACCAAAAGTTCCGATATATGTATTAGGGGGACCCCCACTCATCAAGGCATAAGAAGCAAAACTACTTCCATAAAAGTGAATAAATTTGAAAAGAAATTTTTTGGGATTTAATCCGTTGTATCATAAAATTAAAAAGTCAGACACCGGTTTGAACTCTTGCCAGAAATGAATAGACAATGAGAAAGGAAGAATAACATCTTTGGGCACAATTTATTGAAATCCAAAAAGTTCCCAAATATTTCTGTGAGGCAACACCACTTGCTTCAGTCGAAACCGCCACAAAAAATACAAGCCTCCACAGCATAGCACAAGCATTCAGGACTACAAACCAATAAAACCAAGATTGGGGTCAGTTTTCCTCAGTTTTGGGAGGGCCCTTCCACTTGAAATTGTCTGCATAAGCCTTAACCTGCACCCAGAATGAAAGAGTAGAGGGATCCAGTGTTGAGGGAGCCATTGAAATTAAGTTAACCATCAGAAGTAAGTAAATGAGCAGATAAATAATCTGGGGACAGCTATAAATAGCATATTAATGGCAAACTGAGCTAGCGGGGGCAGAGCGAGTCCACCTTACCGTTGAGAGCGCTTTGATTTAGTTGATATTTCTGGTTTGCAAGTGATTGCAGGTATATGAAATTTATCTCTCAGGAGTGGGTCCGTGGCCCTATCCTTGAGGGGTACCTCCATTAAGAAAAAACTATATATATATATAACATGTTCTAAACAGGTTATTATGAAATCAGTTATTGCCGGTTCAAGATGAAAAAAATCATATCGCCAGGCATTCCATAAACAGGCGGAGAAGAAAGTAAAAAATGTCCGACAAAATTCCACATCTTTTTAAGAATGTTTGAGTCCAGAATCAGAAAAAAGACTGCTATTCTGAGTGAATGGCTGTCTGAATTGTAACTATTCCATTGAAAGACATGGCAAGTCCAGGAGAAAATACCAGGTTGATATTCCTGATTATCTAGGACTTGTAAGATTGCAGCTCTCTCTTTTGTATTTGGTTTTTTTTTCATAATTATAGTAAAACTTCTGTTTCTTATTAAGAAAAAGTAAAATTGCAGCACTAAACTTTGAGACTCAATGATTCCTTAAGAAACAATCTAATACCACCCTTTCAGTGGAGAAAATTGAAATTATAGCAGCAGTTTTATGAACTAAAAATGGGACCAATCTGCCAAAAAGGAGAATCTCAAACCTTCAATAGCGGCGTTTGGCGCTTCTTAACCTGCAATATGATTTCATGAATAAATATTAGAAACCAAAGAGAAGAGGCCTCATAAAGTTATCATAATGATTACAAGTGAACCCTTCCCATAATAATTGAAAAAATGAATATGAAACATAGAACTATAGCACAACTAGCCAACCATAACCTAAGAATGTTTTTTCCTATTTGGTCTGAACCTATGAATCTAAAATTATAATTATAATTATCTATATTACATGTGGAAGTTCTTGTAAAAATTTAAGTATAACAAGAGCAAAAGGTGGCAGAAATAAACATAGCGATGTTCCAAATATGTATGCATAGCTATATACGGGGGATAAAATACTTAAATCTTTTTTATGCTACACTGTATATTTGTTAGTGATTTTCTAAGATCTCATTCTTTCCTTTCTTCTATGAAATAAAAAGAAAGAAAGAAAAAAAGAAAAATCTTACAAAATTATTAAAAAGGGTGAATTTTTCATCCTAGGAAATAGACGCATTTACACAAGATCTTCAGCAGAATGCCTTGATCATCACTGCACCCACTGCAATTAGAAATTTTGTAGTATTGTACCAACAAAGAAAAAGGAAAAAGGAACAGTTATAATAAATTCGATAAACAGCCAAGGACGGACCGGGGGGGGGGGGAGGATGGGGGCAGCCGCTACCCCTAGGTTTTGAATTTTTTAGATTATTATAGTAGTATTATTCCTAATTTTGTAAAGATTATATAGGTTCGCCTCCCTAACATTTTTTTTGAAAATTTAAAAATTATATAGGCTCGCCTCCATAAGATTCCTTAAAAAATTTAATACCCAGCCCTTAAAAAATATTAAAAATATTTTCACTTTTGGTTTTTTACTTATTAATTAAAAGAAAAAAAATATCAAAAGTATTCTTCCTCAATTCTAAGTTATTGAAAAAAGAAAACAATTAATTAATTAACCATGATCCAAACAAGTCACAAGTCACAACCCTGATTTCATTTGAAAAATTAAAAACCCAATCCCGAAGCACTAGAAACAGATTCACTCCTCGTCTTACCCAATCCTAAGTTAGTGAGAAAAGAAAATAATTAATTAATTAACTATGATCCAAACAAGTCACAACCCAAACAAGTCACAACCTTCATTTCATTTGAAAAATTAAAAACCCAATTCCGAAGCATTAGAAACAGATTCACTTCATTTCCTAAATCCTGAAGCTAAAAACTGAAAACCCTAATATCACTGGCGCAAAGAAGACTAAGCACTCATCTGTCGACGCTCATGGGCTCACGGGCCCACGGTGCACCAGTCTCACCACCGCGGCTCACGACGCTCACCAAAGCAGTCAACACTCACGCTCACGGCGCATCATCATTCTGTAAGTTCCATCCTCCTCCATCGCTCTCTCTCAGTCTCTGTCTCTCTCTCTAGTCTCTCTCCATCATCATGTATTGTGAAAATTATGGCTATTTGCGTATTTGAAATACTGAAAATTAGGAATTTTTTGGGCTATTTGCGTATTTGAAATACTGAAAGTTAGGGCTTTTTAGGGCTCTTTGCGTATTTGAAATTGATTGGTAAAATTAAGTCTGGTTCGGGAAAAAATCAAATGGGCACTTTGAAACGAGCCGGAGATACTCGCTAGGGTTTTCACTTGGGATCTATTTACAGTTTAATAAAAATGTTCAGTGCAACTTGCTCAGTTTTAAGTAATATCATTAATGATGGAACCACCTCCACCCAACGTGCAGATGCAGATGGAGTCTATGATGCAATTGCAACTTTTGAGTTTGTATTTATCTTACATTTACTGAGAAATATTATGGAGATTATTGATAATCTTTGTCAAGCTTTGCAACGCAAATCTCAAGATATATTAAATGCAATACATCTAGCCTCTACGACAAAAGCACTTCTGAAAAAATATAGAGTAGATATCTGGCTTTCTTTATTGGTGGAAGTTAAACTGTTTTGTGGAAAGCAACAGATATTCTTAATATAAGTGCTCGTTACACATCTGGTAGAAGTTGTGCTCGTAGAGGTCACATTGCCTTTGAGCATCATTTTCGAATGGATATTTTTATAATCACATGTGATACTCAATTGCAAGAATTAAATAGCCGATTTAAGAAGGATGTGATAAAATTACTTGTTCTTAGTTCTGCTTTAAATCATCGGAATGACTATTGATCTTTTAATATTGAAAATATTTGCAAGCTTACGAATAAATGCTATCAAGACGACTTCACAGATCAAGAAAAATTGCATTTAAAATTCCAGTTGCAAAATTATGAGCTCGATATTCTCAATCATGTGGAAGTCAAAAACTTGCTAACAATTTCTGAGTTGTGCCAAATATTAGTGAAGACAAGAAAGTCGATCATTTATCCACTTGTTGAAAGATTGATTTATCTTGTTCTAACTTTACCAGTTTCTACGACAACAGAACGTGCATTTTCATGCACGAAAAATGTGAAGACTAGATTACGCAATAGAATGGAGAATGGTTTTTTAGCTAGTTATTTGCTCACCTACATTGAAAAAGACATTGCTTGAGGGTTTGATATTGATTCAATTATAAATGCATTTTATATAATGAAAGAGCATCGAGCACAACTTTTGTAAATAGATAGAGTAATAGTTTCTATCTTTTGTTTTTTTTTAAATGAATGTAAATGCAAAAGAATATATCATATTTTTGTAGTCAACTTGACTAAACACTTCTTTAAGAGTAATATTTACATAACTTGTGTTGTTTGAAGTTGATATCGTCTTCTAAATGTTTGTTTTGAATTCTTCATTACATTATTACATAATCGTTCGCTGTTCGCTATCTCGAGATAAATGCGTCCGTCCTTGTAACCAGCTAACTATAAGGTTTTAGACATACTGAACATACATGTGTGTATCACTTGGGCAAATCAGGACCATTGATTTATGTAGCAATTAGATGTCATTTTAATTAACTGAAAACACCTCTCAATCAGACAAAAGAAGTATATTTACAAAATAAACTGATTAAAAATACAGAAATTTAAACACCACATACCGTGTATTCCCAACCATGTTTCTCAGCAAATGCCTTGGCAGCTTCTTCACTGTCAAAACCAAGTCCAGCATCACCAACATTGGCATATGGATCTCCTGTGGATGTCCAACCCATCAAAGGATTTTCCCATCTACAACAATATGTCAGTGACAAGTAAATGTTCTATCATATGACCATGGTGGAAAAGGGAATAAGGGTTATTTCTGCAATTATTATTAAGATGTGTGCTAATGTCGTTCTTAATTTGAAAGTCAACAAGAAGACAGCAGGGAAGTAAACAGAAAAATCCCAACAAAGGATCTGAAGTTGGTGATAGCTAATTAGCCATACATTGCAAGTGACGAATAATGTCACATATAGTTTAAGAACCATTCAAAAAAAAAAAAAGGCTTTGCAACCATGAAGAATGAGTCTCAAAATTGGAAATTAATGGAAAAGCATTCATGAACAAAGTTATCAAATCAAGAATCGTAACGTGAATTGAAATTCTCATTTTGGGTATCGTAAATTGAATTGAGTCAGAAATTGTAAGATTAAGCATAAGCTATATATAAAAAATGATACTAAATAATTCGTATATATGAAAAAAACTAAATTAAATTTGATACACCACGCAATAACTTTTTCATGAAGACATGATTACGCCTTTATCACAATAAGTGGGTCCAGATGCCATTGCCACCAACCATAAAAAAAAAGTTTAAAATTCATAGTATATATACATAATACATATATATTTAAACAATGTTTATTTCACTTAAAATCATACATAATATTGGTACAATTATTTTATGTAACATTGGGAGGTAATAAGACCGAAGATGGTTAAATAGCACCACACAATTATTAAATAACATTACACAATTATAACATAGAATTATCTTTTAGACCCATACCATCTTAAAGTATATCAATATTGCGTGTAAGATTGGTTTCTTTCATTCATCCTATGTGGGCTTGTAAGGCAGTGCAGAACAAAGTTATAGAGAGATTCCAGTGACTGGGTAGAAGAGATGATATTTTTCAAAAGGACGAAGATAACTCTTATACCTTGTCTAGCTTGCCTACTCATTCCATATTTTTGTTCCTTATTATGGCCTCAATGGTGAAAAAACTTCAAAAGTTACACAGTGGGATGATGTGGCCAAATAATTTAAATATCATTTAGCTAAGTGAGAGACAATGCATTCCTCAATCAGAAAAGGGTGATTGGGGTATAAGAAAGTTGAGAATTTTTAATCAAGCCTTGTTAGACAAGTGGTTTTGGAGATTTGCGTGTGAGAGAGAGACGTGGTGGAGACAATTGTGGTATCGAAGTATGAGAGTGGGTGGCAGAACTACACCTCACTTGAGGTGTCTATGCCTCACGGGTCAGTCTTTGAAAAGTATATAGACGGGCTGGGATGTCATTGTGGGGCAATCAAGTTTGGTTGTGGGGGATGAAACGCGAGTTAAGTTTTGGTCTCATGCGTGGCGTAGGGGAAATTGGAAATTGCATTACTAGCTATTCATCATCTGGCAGTTAATGCAGAGTGTCTTCAGAGGGAGGGGCAATGTTGTATGGAACATCTAGCTGCATATGGACTTGTAGCATTGAGAGATGGACTACTTGTAGGTTCTTATGGACAGAGTATACGGATTGCCGAATGTTGGGACAAATGAAGATATGCTAAGATGCAATTTGGTTTCTTTGAGTTACTCCCACTAAAGTCGTTTTACAAGGTTTCATGTGATCGCATGAGACTTCTTTTCCTTTGAGGGCTATCTGTAGACTCAAGCTCCCTTAAAGTGGCCGTTTGGGTCTGGTGTGCGACACAAAACATGATTTTGACGGTTGATAATTTGACCCGTAGGAGGAGAGTTACAAAGGGATTGAGAGTCAGTAAAGCATCTTCTTTTGCATAGCTTGTTGGCTTATAAGCTTTGCACTTATTTCTTATTTTTGTTTGGTTTGGGTTTTTCTCAAAGTATAATGGACCTCATTCACAATTGGCGAGTAGCTAAGGTTGAAAAGATGCATGGGAAGATTTGACAGATTATTCTATTGTATTTTATGTAAATCATTTCGCGAAAGTATAATTGTCGACATGTTGATGTCATTGAGTGCCCCCTGCTCAAGTTTAAAAACTAAGTAGTTAAATCTTTTATATAGTTGGGAGATAAAGTAGTGTTATCATTCTCTCAACTAACTCGTAAATTTTGTGAATCATTTTGATACAGGCGAAAGTGTATTGGGCCTTTTTGTTGGTGGCAGTTTTTGTATACGAGTGGCATTCCTATTATGACTCGTTTATAAAATTTAATTTACTTATCAAAAAAAGGGCGCATCCTAAGATATTCTTTTTCAAGAAATATAAGCAAAAAAAGGTTGAAAACATGTCAAACATAGTTTTAAATCGCGATATTGGCCAATGTAAAATGGTCATAGTCCCATGTAACATGTATCGAGAGTATAAGTCAACATATAATGAAAATCAAAAACTGCATTTGCAAAAAAAAAATTAAACGCTAACAAATTCCATAGAACTTATTGATAAGTATGATATAGCCTTAATTATAACAAATAAAATGCTTGTAATAGTTTTTAATCAACTTATCACCTAAAGCATGTTTTGAAAACAAGTTTGAATTTGATATTCTTTTTACAACAAAAAAATTAATATATTTATATAGTATGAGAATCTCGTTATTTAGAATATTAAAAATCCTACCATAATAAATAACTAGTGACAGCGAAGTAAACAAAACTAATATTTGTTGGTGCCAAGATACAAATTCCATAACAATTGATATTAGAGAATACTAAAAAAGAAAAGTATTGCGCGAAAACATCTAAATGCAAAAAAAATGGGGAAAAAAAGCGTTCGACAAATTTTGTCACCTTGTGATTTCTTGTTGCGTAATGAGGGTGTTTGTCATTCATTAAGTTTTAACTTTTAACTTATAGTTCAACAAAAAGTTAAGAATCTCCAAACAAGTTTGCTTCTAGCTTTTTGTTTATAACTTCTAATTTTAAATTAACAAACACAAAATTTACTACTTTGAGCTATAAGTTTACAACTTTAATAAGCACTTATAACTTCTACTTCAATTTATAATTACATCTTTTTGACTATAATCTATAAGTACAAAAGTTTAGTTACACCAAATACCCTCAACGGTGCCCATAACGAGCGTATCAACAGATACAAGACCAATACGGTGCTAATACATGATACGTACCGATAGTATCGTTCAATATACTCGCAAATTTTTGTATCATCAATATTTTGTTTTGTATTTCTTGAAAAACCATTACATATCGTGTTGGGCAATCAACCCAACACGCACACACAACAATAAGTTTAGAGGCACACCTGCTGAGCACTCCTCCAGCCACTCATGTTGAATTGGCTCTGCCAACTCAACCTACTTTTTAAAAAAAAATAAGAAAGAAAAGAAAACTGAAGCACCATAGCACGACCCCCCTCCCCGACGCCACACCCTCGCCGTCGCCACCTCTGGTGGCCGTCACCGCCGTTCATTTCCGTCGTCGCCGCCGCCTCACCGCCGCCGGCTCTGTTCTCTCTCTCAGTCCCTCTCTGGGTCTCTCTCTGTCTCGGTATCCCTTCCTCTCTCTCTCTTTCTCTCTATTCTCTCTCTCTCTCTCCGGCGACATAGGGGCCGCCAGTAGCTGTTAGCGACGGTGGTGGAGGGCTATATATATATATGGAGAGAGAGAGAGAGAACAGAGAGAGACGCAGAGAGGGACCGAGAGAGAGAACAGAGCTGGAGGTGTGAGGCGGCGGCAACGACGGAAATGAACGGCGGCGGCAGTGACGGCCACCGGAGGTGGCAACGGCGAGAGTGTGGTGTCGGGAAGGGAGGTCGTGCGGCGCTGCTTCAGTTTTCTTTACTTTTTTTTCTCTTTTTTTTTTGAAAGTGGGCTGAGTTGGCAGAGCCAGCTCAGCAGAAGTGGCTGGAGAAGTGCTCAGCAGGTGTGCTTCTAAACTTGATGCAAACACAAAATAGCAAAAAAATAATTAAAAAAATACCAAAAGAAATCATAGCAAACAAACATATGTGGTCCAGCAATAACCTACATCAACGGCTCACCTTAGGGTTTCTATACTCTAAATGAAGATAAAATATATAATAGAGGCTGCTAGGGTAACCCGCAATATATAGACTAGGGTTTACATCAGTAAGTTAAAGTAATACCCTCACTACCTAACGTCAAGCCGTGAGTCTTATGTCCAGTATTAATTAGACTTCACAAACCTAACATATCGATCAATACCATATGTAAATGCCGATATAGAACCTGATGATAAATATAATTAGATCCTATTAAATGATCGACAAATTATTCATGAGTAAAATAATCAAATACTCTAAGAAGTTGTTTTCTAACATTTTCACACAAAGAAATGTGAAATTTTCTAACATTTTCACACACAAAAAAGGTGAAAAGTGCTTCACTATTATGGACTCAAAAGTTTCAGGAATCGCATGGATCATCATTGTGAATCAAATCTTTAGTCAATAAAGCATATGCATGAAGGGACACCTATTTTAGAAGGAACCTTGTTTCTATAAACATGTAAAAATAATTATTCAAGCCCGTATAACATTTTTTAAAACTTCTAAGGTGAATTTACTCATTAAACCAATAAAAGAAATAACAAAAATCCATATCAAATAAATAGACTTAGAGGTGAATTTACAAAAATGCCCTGATATTGAATCTGATGATACATGTCATGGATTTGTCTACCCTTTCCTGTTGGGACAGAGCGCTTTAGAGTTTGGTTTGATTTGATCATGAAAGAACAAGAATGTTCACCCCTTCTAGAGGATGGCATTTGGTGGATGTGCATCTATTGTTCGTGGACAGTGATGCCATTGCCATCACATGAGTAGGCTGTGATTGTGCTAAACATAGGCATTTACTTCATGCAGAAGCTTGACATTTAGGTTTTGATGACAAGAAAGATGCCAACTTAAAAATACAAATGACCACTTACAGTCTCCTTTTATGTTTAAGTGGTTGGAAATAATGAGCTCTCATTTCCCATTTTGAGGGGAGAGGGGAATGGATAGGGAACATGTGAGGCTACAAGAGTTCAAGACTCCAAAATCTGCCATCCCAACTGTTTCCTTCAAATTAGAAAAACCTGCAATCGCAGCTGTTATTACTTGGTTCATTCAGAGACCGCATCAGTGCAAACTTTTGTAATCTTACTCAACAGAACAAAAAAGCACATTCAAACTTTTAATTAGCCAGGCTAAAGCTCAGGATTCCAAATATAATCATAATTTAAGGGGACAGGCTCGTAACAACACAAGCAAACGACATTAAACTTTTTCACAATTATCTTACATTCGACTACAATTATGTTAAGGAGAAAACATGATTAGTTAGTGATGATAATCCCCCAAATTGAAAGAAGCAGAAATGAAACAGAAACCCATAAGGAGACGTACTTCTGTGTTGACATAAAATTGATCTTCCACCTTCCAAGCTTTCCTGAACCCTGTTGTGTGGCAGTCCGAGCAGGTGACAATATTACAACCTGTCATTATGTTAAAACATTTTCTTGAGGAGATCTATTGAAAAATATTAGTAAAATAATGACATACCCAAAATAGTGTGCTTACTCCAAAACAAAAGGTTTCAATATTAAATACATTCTAGAACTAGAATTTCAAATTAAAGCCATCAAGAAATTGGTCATAAGTACCAGAAATCAACGACGACCACAGGACAAGAGTTCAGTAAATATCACCATGTTTTATACCAAGATGATGCAAAACATAAGCCTCGTTATATTGCTACTTATCTTAGAGGCGATTGAGAGAAGAAAACTTATTTTTTATTTTACATTTTTATGTTCTAATTTCACTGTTTTTTTTTATCGTGGGCCTATGTGTGAGCATTTGTGCTCGTTCAAAAAAATACAGAAAATAAATAAGAAATTACCACAAAGTGTGCAAGATTTTCACAAAACAGGAACAAGAAAAGATATCAGAAATTATAATAAATTATCACAAATAGGGATACGTGGGTGATGTGCGAAGGAAATTATGTGACTATTTGAGCAGATTGCTTCTTCTTCTTCTTCTTCTTCTTCTTTTTTTTTTCAATTTTTGCCTAACAACTAAGAGAATGATAAGTTATTCAAAAAGCATGGCTTTAAAACGTGATCACTTTTTGAAGCCAGATCACATTTTTCACTTTTCAAAAACACCCTCAAATTGTAATTGCTTACATATTAAAAGGGTTGTTAAAAATATCAAGGACAGATGAAAAAAAAAAACAGTTATCACCATTCCTGTACCTCACATTTTAAAGAACTTCCATATCCCTCTACCCATTTCACAGTTTTACCATCCACATTAGGAGTGAACATGGGTCGGGTTTGGGGTCAAACCGTTATCCAAACCAAATGTGTTGGGTTCATGAAATTTGCACCCATTTTCGCCCACCAACCACAACCAAACCATCCGATACAGATCCTCAGGTTCGCGGTCGGGTTCAGTCGGGTCAATTGGTTGGTCATATTATAAAATCTGACAAACAAATCTGTGAAATCTATGATCCAGGGATGGGCATATTATTCCAGAGCAACAACACAGAGAGATGGACATATTATAAAATCTATGATCCAACAAAATGAAATCCATAATCTGTGAAATCAACCAAATCAACAAAATGAAATCCATAATCTGTGAAATCAACCAAATCAACAAAATTTGATATGTGATCCATCTAGAGCAACAACAAAATCTGTAATCCAAAAAAATGAAATCCTATTAGCCTGTTACAGTCATCCAAAAAAATGCAATCTGTGATCCAAAATCAAATACATTAAGAACAAAAATATGTTGCCATAGTCATCCAAAAAAGGAACTACTTCATTGACTTCACCCCAAAAAAAAAATTTGATTCAGTCATCCAAAAAACTGAAGACACTACTTGATAGTTGCCGCTGTTACAGTGTTATTGCATCAATAAAAATTAAAAAGTCAATTGTTAACATAGAAAAAAATACATAACAAACGCTGTATAGAATTATAGAATTACAAAATTACCAATCCATTAACCATGTTCCAATTACATAATTTGATCTTGGGAGGGATCTTGAGATTCACCTTCATTTAATAAAGCTAACAAGAAAACAAAAAAGACATCAAAACTATTGAGTTCAAAATTAATAAAATAGATTCAAAAATATACAAAATTGATAATTACCTGATTCATATGATTCAAATTGATCAATTGCATCCATAGCCTTACGAAGAGAAATGAGGACATTGCTTAGAAGCCAATTTTATGTGCATACAAGCATCTCTACCATCGTGGGAGATAAAGAACTACAGAACGGATCAAGTATGTGTCCTCCTGTGCTAAATGCCGACTCAAATGCAACTGTAGAAATGGGCATTGTCAACACATCACGTGTTATTTGTGATAGCACTCTATACTTGATTGAATTATTCTTCCACCATCCCAATATATCAAACTTTTCATCCTTTGATCCTTTACAAAAATCTGCTAAATACTTGTCTACCTCAGACTTGCACAAATTAGAATATTGCTCCTCCATTTAAGAATTAAACTGAGAGGCTATGAGCACATGTGGGTCATCACAATCCTCATATATGGTCATTGGTGATACTTCACGCGCATTATGCACCGTCATGCTCTTCAATCATGTTTATCATAAAAATCAAACAATCGAGTTAAACAATCATTCACCTTATCTGTCATTTGATTAACCACGTCACCAACAAATATTTGTGAAAAACAGAACTTAACATAATTCAACTTCTTCCTGGGATCAAGCACCACTGCAACATACACTAAGATATTTATTTTATCTCCACTTTCCCAATACATTTCAAGTTTCTCTTTTATACTCCTTGCCATTGAAGCCAAAAGTGGATCTTCCTTTTTTATTAATTGCCCAATCTTACTTTGAATCACATACATCTCATCAAAAAAATAATTAGAAGTGACATAAAGAGAAACGGAAAACCTCTTGGTTGCATTGTAGAAAAGCTCGAAAAATTTCACAAACAATCTACGATTATTTCAATCCTGTTTAGTTGGCTTCCTCTTTGTGCCACTTGCTCTTCCCCTCCTTCACTAACCCCAACATCCTTAAAACAAGACTTGAAATAAACGTCCTCATCCTCCAACCGTTCAAATGCTTTTTCAAACTTCTCAGCAACCTCAAAGCATTAGATAAATGGAGTTCCACCTAGTCGGTACGTCAAGGCATAAAAAGAATTATGACTCAATTTTTTCTTTCTCAACACATTTCTTAAAAATCTCAAGCCTATTGGGAGAAGATCTCACAAATCTAACTACTTCATGTATGCAACCAATAGATGTATCAAGTTCTCTCAAACCATCACCAACAATAAGATTGAAGATATGTGCACAACAATGCATATGCAAGAATTCATGCTCTAAAACGGTCCCCTTCCAATCTTTTGTTTTCTTCTTTAAGTACTTGATAGTAGTGTTATTGGACCTAACATTATTTACTGTCAATGTAAAAATACTACCAATATTCCATTAAAGTAAACATGCTTCAATTTTCTTGCCAATTGTTTCTCCCTTATGGTCTTTCGCAAAAGTCCAGAATTCGTTTTTGGAGTTTCATATTATCATCAATAAAATAAGCGGTAAGACACATATAGCTCAAGTTTTGGATTGACGTCCTTGTATCCTTAGTAAGACAAATCTTACGGCCTTGTAAGATTTTCCTTAATTCATCCCTTTCACTCTTGAAAATTTTGATATAATCTCTAGCAGCAGCACAACGAGATGGAATAGTTTTGAACTTTGGTTGTATAATGTTGCAAAACTTTCGAAAAGCAATTCCATCCATAATCTTAAAGGGCAATTCGTCAATTATAATCATCTCTGCAAGTCCATAGATGAGGATTGCGAAAGAGAAACTTGAAAAGTATTGAGGAAGTGGAGATAAAATAAATCTCTTAGTGTATGTTTTAGTGGTATTTAATCGTAAGAAGTTAAGTTATGTTAAGTTCTGTTTTTCACAAATATTTGTTAGTGATGTGGTCAATCAAATGACAGATAAAGTAAAGAATTGTTTAACTTGATTGTTTGATTTTTATGATAAACGTGACTCAAAGAGCATGACGGTGCATAATGTGTGAAGCATATCACCAATGATCATTGATGAGGATTGTGATGACCCACATGTGCTCATAGCCTCTCAGTTTAATTCTAATATGGAGAAGCAATATTTTAATTTGTGCAAGTCTGAGGTAGAAAAATATTTAGCAGATTTTTGTAAAGAATCAAAAGATGAAAAGTTTGATATATTGGGATGGTGGAAGAATAATTCAATCAATTATAGAGTCCTATCACAAATAGCATGTGATGTGTTGGCGATGCCCGTTTCTATAGTTGCATCTGAGTTGGCATTTAGTACAGGAGAACGCATACTTGATCCGTTCCGTAGTTCTTTATCTCCCACAATGGTAGAGATGCTTGTATGCACATAAAATTGACTTCTAAGCAATGTCCCCATTTCTCTTTGTAAGGTTATGAATGCAATTGATCAATTTGAATCATATGGATCAGGTAATTTTTATTTTTGTAGATTTATGAATCTATTTTATTAATTTTGAACTCAAATAATTTTGATGTCTTTTTTGTTTTCTTGATAGTTTTATTGAATGAAGGTGAATCTCAAGATCCCTCCCAAGATCAAATTATGTAATTGCAACATGGTTGATGGATTAGTAATTATGTAATTTTGTAGTTCTAATTGCAACATGGTTGATGGATTGGTAATTTTGTAATTTTGTAGTTCTATAATTCTATACGCCATTTGTCATGTATTTTTTCTATGTTAACAATTGAATTTTTTAATATTTATTGATGCAGTAACATTGTATCAACAGCAACTATCAAGTAGTGCCTTCAGTTTTTTCGGATGACAGTAGTAAAAAAATTTGAATGACTGAAGCAGGTTTTTTTTGGGTGAAGTCAATGAAGTAGTTCCTTTTTTGAATGACTGTAGCAACATATTTTCATTCCTAATGTATTTGATTTTGGATCACAAATGTCATTATTTGGATGACTGTAATACGCTAATTGGATTTCATTTTTTTATATCACAGATTTTGTTGTTGCTCTGGTTGGATCAGAGATCAGATTTTATTGATTTTATTGATTTTGTTGATTTCACAAATTTTGGATTTCAATTTGTTGGATCACAGATTTTATAATATGCCCATCTCTCTGTGTTGTTGCTTTGTATATAATATGCCTATCTCTGGATCACAGATTTCACAGATTTGCTTGTCAGATTTTATAATATGACCAACCCGTTGACCCGATTGAACCCAGCAGTGAACCAAAGGATCTGCATTGGACGGTTTGGTTGTGGTTGGTAGGCAAAAATGGATGCAAATTCCATGAACCCAACACAGTCAGTTTGGATAACAGTTTAACCCCAAACCCGACCTGTGCAGCCGTGCTCACTCCTAGTTGAAGGGTCAAAAGCGTCGTTTTAACGCGTTTAGGGTTAATGAGGTGTAACTCAGGTAAGTATTAATATGTACATACGGGTCGCTCGATTGGTTTTTGGAATTTGTTTCACCTTAACCCGATGTCAACCCGGAACTCAATAAGAATTTACAATTATCACCCGTTTTCAACACAATCCGGTGATAAATCCGACCATTTAGCAAAAATTCGGGTCGGGTGCGGTCGGGTCATTATATTTTTGCTCTCTCCTAATCCACATACACCATGTGTGCTCACACCTCTAGTGAGTCCATACTATGTTCTATTACTAAAATGCAACACCCTTTTTGGTGTGATTGCAAAATTGAAGCCCATTCACACTTTTGATTTCCAAAATTACCCATCAAGTAACCTTTTTACAATTTTTTAATGCTAATTCCCTTAATTGCAACGAAAAATAAAGGTAAAAACCACCACATTACCATTCCTATTTTTTCTTCATTAACATCAATAATTCTGCACAAACTGTGTGCACTTTCTTTTCATATATATGTATATATATATATATAAGCTTTCTCGTCATTTATAGATTGACATTTTAAACATCTTACAATTTTCAAAGATGTTATCCAAAAGAATGGCATAACCATTTTTGCACCTAGATTCATAATCACTATTAAGTAATAATTTACTTAATTGTAATTTTAAACCTTCATTTTGAAGTTCATTTAATTTCTTTTTAGTTGTACATCTATTAGCATAGTGGCCTATCTTGCCACATTTATAACAGCGTGCATCTGAACGAAACATATACATACAATGTTTGGATCCAGCATCATCCGAATTTATCTCTAATCAAACCAACTATTGTTTTTAGAAAACCAAAGTGTAAATGGAACCCTTGGGGGAAATACATTTTCAGTCCTGCTAACCACCGCCCATTGGGTGGTGGATAATAACAAACTATAATAGGTAAGAGTTAAACTCTAACTTCAGAGTTTAATAGGTCAGAGTTACCTTAGAATTTAACTCTTACTTATCAGAATTTGTTATTATCCACCGCCTAATAGGCGATGGTTAGCATTCTCCATACATTTTATAGTACTTTGTCGAATTTAATTAGCATGGATTTGGCATTGGGGCCATAAATGTGATCTGGATCATTTGGAGACGCCCATACTCCGAAGAACTTCATTTTTTTTAAATGGAAGAAGGGCTTTGACGCTGCTTAAAGTCCTACATAAAATTAACCTTAGAAGAGTATGCTACTGCTCAAAAACAAGCACAACAAGTAGCATCACCTTCAACTGTATCTATAGACAATTTGGGCCAATTAAACCTGCAGACTCTAAAAGCCCAATTTTGTCAAGATGTTAGAAATGATAAAATCCAGTTTCCTCTTAGTAGCATCTAGCCTTGAAACTAAGATTGATGTATCCTTGATATCACCCATGCCATCTGAATCTGGTACCAACCAGTTCACTGGCCAGGCTGGTAAAGCTCAAGATCCTAATGAAGAAGATCCCAACATCTCCATGGCTGATTAGTGAGATTCACTTATTAGTATAGCTGAAGAAAAAACTGCTAGTTTTTCCAGTAGCAAATATAAGATCCTTTAACCCGATGGTTGTTAATCATGTATGGCAAAAACAGGTTTGCATTATTGCATTCCATGGAATGGCCAGCACGTGATACCGGTCTTCATTCGAAGAACCCCGCCGACACCTGCAAACAAATATGCTCACAGTTCTTTGTCGGACATCAACAGATTCGACAAAATCCGAAGAATTCAGCCGAGGCAGGCAGACAAATTTCTTCACAGTTCTTTGTTTGTCATCCGTAAAAACAACATAACACCTTTCGGTGCACCCATGTGATGCCCTGATCGCTGGACACCTGACATCCACTATCCGGACCTGAAGATAATGTTTTGAAGTCCATGACTTTCTACTCTTTACTTTAGCTATAAAAGGGAGGAACAACCCTTGTTCGTTCAGCATCTTATTTTTCTAAGTATCTTCTTCTTATTTGCTCTCTTTCTTTGCATCTTTGT
The DNA here is from genome assembly GCA_034768845.1 of Heliamphora exappendiculata. Taxonomy (NCBI): domain Eukaryota; kingdom Viridiplantae; phylum Streptophyta; class Magnoliopsida; order Ericales; family Sarraceniaceae; genus Heliamphora; species Heliamphora exappendiculata. The sequence continues at coordinate 3,636 of JAOTRH010030960.1, read as the reverse complement.
TAATTAAGTTTAGTACATGTATATAGAGTGTTTAATAATAAAGACTGTTGTGCTATAACTTCCGATCCTTCCTTCCTTGGTGAAAACTAAGTGGTAAAAAAAATTATTTTTTGTTGTTTGGTAAGATTATTATAAAAATGTTCTTTAATAGAAGTCTGCTGGACAGAATCAAATTTAGAGAAAACCCCATTTCTGAAACCTTGATGTTCAGAACTTCGGAATTCTTTACTAATCAGTTTTCTAATAAAAGAGTTTGGTGTAAAATTAATAGAAGAAAATTTACTTATGAAAACTCATTTTTAAGACAATCGGAGAAGTACATGGTTTTGTACTTGTGAGTGGATCAAAATAAATTCCATGTGCAATCTGTTGTTCTGAAATCCTAATCCCTGTAAGAATGGTTGAATCTCCTCCTTGCACATTTCAAGAGGCACTATGTGCTTCTTTCTTTCTTTCGCAAAAGTACTCTGTAAATCACTACATATTTCTGTAGTGAATTTAGCTTCAATGTCGTTAATTTTTTGTTTTAAATTTGCGCTGAAGTTTCCGATTAAGGTCGATTATAAAAATTTCTTTTGTTAAAGAATTTAGATGTGTTTCCTTATTGATGATTAAATCTTTAATCTCATTAAGGGTTCAGGTTTCAGAATTAGTAATGAAGGGAAAGAAAACTTCATTGCCTTCATACTTACTGTGGATTCCATTAAAATCAATCTTTTGGATTTGGCATCAACATATTTAAGAACGGGGTTCCTAAAATAACTTCTTGCTGCAGGTTTTGGACAAGAAGAAAGGTAGATGGAAAACAAATGCCTTTATTAAAGTGTCGTTTTTTCAAAGCATTGTGTTGGCACTATAAATGGCAATGGGGTGAGGGCCCAGGGCAGGGTGGGGATATGGTGTCCCGTCCCCGTCCCCACTTTTATTGGGGCGAGAATGGGGAGAAAAAATCAGGGAAGATGCGGGGCCAAGGCGGGAACGGAGTTATATCGGGGATAATTTGTCAACATTAAAAAAGTGATATTAATGAGAGTTAAATGTAATATAGTAACTAAAAATAATAGTTAATGAATGATTTAAATTTAAAATACAAAAATAAGAAATAGAGATGAAAAAAAAGAAATAAATATAATATTTTTATAGATTACTCTTCTTACATTTTTTTTAAAAAAATTATGTATGTATTTATACATATAAATATATTTATTTTATGTAATTGGAGGCGGGGCAGGACGAGAAAAATCGGGATAAGAAAAGAAAATACCATACACGCCCCACATGTTATTAGAGATGGGGAAAATCTGTAAAAAAATCGGGGCAAAGACATGCAGGGGTGGAGTGGGAGAAAATGTCATCCATAATTGGCGCAATACCTTCTTGAACACAATTCATATCGGTACCACTATCAATTAAGGCAATAGCATTCAGATTGCATATTCATTATTAGTCACAAGAATATTTTTAATATACCATTTTATATGACTAACCTTTTGAAGAAAGTTAAGAAGAGGAGTAAGTAGTTGGGATATTCCTTCATATGTTTGAAGGTGTCTATTTCTTCCAGACGAGCTAGTCTGGCTCGTACTGTAAGAAGATCCATATCATAGGTTTGGTTAAATGATTTTAATTGTTTAATTTCAGTTTTAATAAATTTTATTTCTTTATGTAGGCCATGAGTTGTTACTGGTTTGTCAATAACAGCTTCCATTCTGTTAAGAACTGTTTGAAGACTATAACTCACTCCAAGTGCTGTTTCCATAACAGGTGTATGTGTTTGTGGTGATGCCTGATGTAAACAAAATTCTATAAACTTTCGTTTAGCATCGGGATCATCGATATGATCAATTATAGAAATCATATCTTGTTGATTTATGCTAAGGACATTAAGACTGAAACCATTCATCTCACAAATAGCTTTCCAGTAATCCTGCTCAGCTAAACATTTGTTATCCACACATTTTTCCTTACCCTTACATGTTGCGGAGGTTTTGTGGGATGAAGAGAATTGTTCAGATTCAGATGTTAAAAGTTTTTCGTTAACAGGTGATTTCGATTCATAATCACTATTAAGTAATAATTTACTTGATTGTAAAAGTAAATCATCATCTTCAAATTCATTTAACTTCTTTTTAGTTGTACATATGTTAGCATAGTGGCCTATCTTGCCACATTTATAAGAACGTGCATCTAATGAGATTTTCTCTTGCTAGATCATGTTCTATGATATTGTTTTTTAGATGAAGAATCTTGTTTAAAAGTATATTTCTGTCGATGTTTATACTTCTTATGTTTAGATTTTTTATGAGAAGAATATTTATGCTTTTTGTTCTTCTATAGATAATTAACACGTAAATCATATGCGAATTGTTGACAAAATGCACCTATTTCGTGTTTACAAGTTATGTTATGTTTTTTCATTTGGTGTTGCAATTTCATATCATTACAAATACTCAAACCCACTTGGGTATAAATACTTATGAGGTGACCATAAGTACATTGGGCGTATGAAATGATATGACCATCAAACTGGTCCTTCAGTTTTTAACAAACCTTCTTTGCATGATTCTGGTTAGAAAGACATTCTTATACCATCGAAAATGGGTAAGAGACTATAACTCTTTCCATTCAGTTCAGAACTATTTGGAGACTATAACTCTTTCCAAGAGCTATTTCCATAACAGGTGTTTGTGTTTGTAGCGATGTCTGATGCAAACAAAATTTTATAAACTTACGTTTAGCATCAAGATCATTGATATGATCAATTATAGAAATCATATATTGTTGATTACTAGTAAGAACATTTAAACGGGTCACTTTTTACACCCCAAGGTCCCCAACCAGTTGAAAAATGACAAGAACCTTAAATAAGTTCCTCAAGCTGCTCCACAGTATTATCATAATACAACCACTGAACATATTCTCACCCTTTCTTTTGAGGATCTTCAATGGTATCATGATCCCTGGTTTCTCAAAGAAAGATATCTACGGAATCAAGATTACACGGTCAAGGAATGATGACATCGAATCAAATCAAATAGTCTAGGACTATTTGAATTCATCTGGCCAGAAAACAGCCATCATCCATTCTAAGTGTTACATCATGAAAGTGCTTGATCCGCATGCATGGGGCCTTGACCCTTTTCCGTTGAAATAGAATGGCCAGCAGTTTAATTACAGGGATTATTTCCAAGCATGGCATTTCACTTTCTACTATCAAAATTCAATTCGGAAGCATACTTGGTTTTTTACCATTAATCCCGAAATTGTCCATTCCTTTGGTTTTTCTCCATGGTTTTTTTTCATTGGTGGATGAAGTCACCTTTCCCACTAAATGGCCAATTCCGCAGGCCATAAGTACTCAACCTATCTTGGATAGTCATGTTGATCAGATTATCCATGGAAGAGATGTCCAGATCACCTTTGCTCGATCTTTGCCCAATCCTTTAAAAATAAGTTTATCTTCTAAAAGACCTAGTTATAGGATTTCGTAACTGCCATCTAGCAGACCTTCTGTGTCTAATTTTGAATCTGCAGCATCCAAGATCAGAGATGAAGAACAGATCTCATATCAAACCACAGATCCCATTCTAACAGGCATTAGGATTTCATAATAACAGATTCCACATGGAATTTATT